>JAECUM010034384.1:0-42906 GCA_016617855.1 Megalonaias nervosa
GCATTTACTAGGTGTAACTCTACTGTGTTTTCAGTAATGTTTGAAATAAATTAATGATGCCATCTATTGACTTGCGTTTATTTCACTTTATCATAACGTGGACTTATACAAAAACATGTGCTTAAACAATTAATGCATCGAACTCATCGCACCATGTACTTTCGTTTGCTTGGTCGTTTAGCGATAATTGGAATGTTCGAAGTTGTCAAATTGGAAATGTCTAAGGAGGAGTCAGATAAAAAATACCGTTGTAATGAAGTAAATCGACCCAATAGAATAATGTCCGGTGGCTCTAAGTCATATAGCAAAAAATGACCCACCCACCCCGGTGATTAATCTATATAGGATAACGTCCCAAAGGCATAATATCCAATCATAGAATCTTGACTTCAAGGTAGTCAGTTTATATTATACGTTTTAGGTTTATTAGTATTTAGCAGAAGGAACTACGTTCAAAATGTCTTACAATGCCGACTATCTTGTAATAAGTTTTTTCCCTCTAATTTGGTGCACATAGTTTAAAGCAAACATGTTAGTGGCAACGGATTGATGAAAATTTGGAAGGTTGTATTTCGAAATTTCCATTGTTTATATCCCAATGAAACTTGCATATGAAACTACATATCAACAGAAGATTGTATGGACATATACTGAATGAATGGAATTCATTCACGGCTGAGTAATGCTAACATTTGCGTCATATTTAATCTTTGAATATTTAGTCTGCCCTATCGATCAGCAATATACTGCGACTCATTGGTTAATGCCATTGACGGCGTGATGAGTTTGCACGGGGGTCACATGAAGAGAGAAGATTAGTATGGCAACATTCATTGATACATTTAATAATTTCTAGTGCTATTAGAGCAGAATCTGTTCATGTTAAGTTCCTCAAAAAATAACAATTCACAATTCACAAGCGTATAGTAAACTCGGAAAATAGTTTCATGAAAATTGTTAAGAAATACATTGATAGGGAAACTTAACTTATTTACTCAACAAACATTACGTTTCTTGCTCTGTTGGCGGTTTATGTAATTCGTTTCTCAGCGTTCAGGAAGCTATTAGATCTAGACAAATCAATATCCAGATAGATATATTCATCAACTACATTCAAAGATGTTTGATCAAGTTCAAAATTGACCATGGTGCTTTCTTAACTTTCCAATATTACGCTTTTCATTCTATTCGCATTAACTTCAAACATGAAACGTTGCGCGATTTATGATTTCTTTAATGCCACTGCTGTTCAGGAGATGATTGTCTCAGTTCAATAAACCACAATTGTTCAGGAAGTATTGTCTATAGATCATTGTAATCAGTATGCTGAATGTTTTACATATTTTGCGACAGCTAACTAGCAAGTCCTAGTTACACAAATTTCATGAGCACACACGTCATATTCTACCTACCAAATAGCATAGAGTGTGCCATTTATTCAATGAAAGGCACACAGTGTAGAAAAGTGAATTCGCAGCACGTTTGGATGCCTTGAACTTTACACTTGAGCCTTATGCGTCATCAGAAAGTGCTTAAATGCACATTGAATTATACTGATGCGTGTATAATATCACTAAATATGATTTGGGACAATGAATTAAAAATATAAGTGCTTCTTCTTCACACAAATGTTTTCTTCGCTACGACACATCACTATAACCTTGTACATGAACGCCGCCATTCTAGCTGGTTTGTATGCTGCCCTATTGTACCGATTTTATTTTCCCGCTTTAAAATATTTCTGTTGCTTTCACTTAGCTTACAAAAAGGTGCTAAGGTGTATATCAAATAGTATTTAAGCTTTCTGAATATGCCAACAACAATCATGTCTGTTGTTCCTATTTTGTTTTTTGTTTTTCTTTTTATAGAAATGAGGTGATATTTTGTCTACAATCAGCGTCGTTTATCCAAGACTGTGAGATGAATGATCGTTTACTGGCCATCGTTCGTAAGTCACGTTCTTCGCATGGGTAAATGTGAGGAATTATGCTGTGAATAACAGGACGATTTAATATGAAATCATAGCAATAAAAATTTTGAATGTACATAGAAGAATCCTTCTCTATTACAACATTGTTTTCCAGTGATATGATTAAAAAATATAATATATGTTTCTTGGGTGATGGATTAGGAGCCATGGTAACTCAGTTGCGTTTTGGAGGGTTTCATGCCCACCCAGGCCAGCACGGGTCGACTGCATTAGTGTCATTTGGAAAGGAAATTATCTTCAATTTCCACAGCATGTTATTCCCAATTATGATAAACGTGAGGTTAAAACCACAAAAAGTAACTGGTTGATAGAAGGAATGTCGTCGTAAAATACAACTGGAGAAAAGAAATCGAACTTCACCTTCATATTTGTCATCTCTGGATAATGATCAGTAGAGGTCATCATTCGGATGAATGTCTTCTTTCCCATATGTAGTCATGAATCGACACCATGTTTCAATTAGGTAATATTGTCCGAGGTGTAAAGCAAGGGCAAGGTTATTTTTAGAGTGTCATGTTATGTAATATTGAGACCATTCGGTGCATATGTGGAAAGTTGTTTGTTTTCAGCGTCCATTGTTAATATCCAAGAAATACGAGCATAATGTCTGGTTTGATCTGCATTTGAAAAGCTTAAACACTGTCAACGTTAAAGGGAACATTACTCCAGAGAAGTAAAATGAAAGTAACAATATAAACTCTTCAAAATGGGGTAAATTTGGTTTCATTTTCTTGTTAACATTTATCTTTAATATACATCGCATATATTTCCCTTCGCCTGCCAGCTATAACCTATTTACGTTATGTAGCATTTTCCTTTCACTCCTTCACCCCTCTCTCTCTCTCTCTCTCTCTCTCTCTCTCTCTCTGTCTCTCTGTCTCTCTCTCTCTCTCTCTCTTTCTCTGCGTGTCCCTTTCATTCTTATATATGTCTCTCTGAAGTTCAATTTCCCTATCTTCTATCTCTTTCACCTTTTGCCTTTCTTCCCATTGACTGTATTTGTACATAATTATGTCTTCTCTCTCTCTGTCTCTCTCTCTCTGTCTCTCTGTCTCTCTGTCTCTCTGAATTTCCATAATTTCTTTCTAAGGAAGAAGCCTTGGTAATTTCATTTCCATCTGTTTTTAACTGGCATTCCTCTAATTTAATATCAAGACTAGATACCGGCTTACTAATCCAACACAAAGCACTATTATCCACAAAATTATTTTCCACCAAATATTATATGGTAACATTCTTTATCACTTGCTTTGTTAAACATGCTTTTGCTTGAGACAGATCATAATGCAAGCTCAAGAAACGATTCCTCTTTCATTGTCCATCTGACTTTGAGTAGGATTTAAAATAAAGTTCACTACTTTAAAGAATGTGAATATTTGCTGATTTCACTCTAAACTTAGATAATGTGCGAAACTAGTTAATCTCTATCAGAAACAATGAAAATCCGAAACACTGTCAATTTATATTTCAAATCCTATTTGAATTTCTCTGAAACGTTTTAAAGAAATTCAGATACCCAGACGAGCCACCTATTTCTGTTACGACTCTACGTCTTATCAAATTTAAATAAATGAACTTAAACCGACAAGTTTTTAAAATGGAATAAATAATTTATTTTCTAACCTTGGAAGTGAAAGTTCATAACACATTGATTTGATCGTAAACAAAATTGCAAACGACCCTTATGGCCCTAGTATATTCTCTATTATTAAATTATTAATGAATTTTATGGTTGTTTGAGGTATGCAACTGTTGCATGTGACGAAGTAAGAATGCAACACACGATGTGCTCATACGACTTCCATACCGAATACTCACACATAGGTATATATATAATAATACCATTTCTAAAGCCTATATGAGAATTCTTTCATAAGTCTTACATTTTGTTGAATGTTTGCATTTCTCTCTAACAGAACTGTTCAGACCCAATGGAAATAATCAATTCTATCGCATTTTGGCGATGAAGAAAAATGTTTTTGTATAAAAATTATCTAAAAATAAATTTACACAATCCATGAACTTTGCTTCAAATAAGAAATCTCTTAGTCTTTCTAAATAACAAATATTCCAATAATGTTGATGCACTTTATAGTGTCGTAGATGGATGATGATACTGCATAGCATAGCATTCGGAAAAACTCCGTATTAGTATGTAGGCTCTGTCCAGTTTTGTAAAATGTTAAAGCAATGTAACTGCATTCGTTAATATATCACACTAGCTCATGTATTGCAAGGGGGTCAATAACACTGTCATGTTTCAAACCAAACGGATAACCAAACGAAAGTGATCAATGTACTCGAATAGTCTGGTCATTTCCGTTTTCTGGTAAAGTAGATTTCATTAAACCGATTAGATATTTTAAGCTGCATAGATATTTATGGTAACCACAACTGCATCATGTGCATCAATTAATTGTAATTTCTTATGTTTCTATTTCCCAATAGAATAATTAAGCAGGGAGTAACAAAGGTCCTTCAATTTGTAAACATGCACGTTATGTATACTTCGATAATGGATGCAACGTAATTTGGACATACAGATTTGAACAGCTGAATGTCTTCATTATAGAACTGGTGTGGCAGAGTATAACAATCTATATTTCATGACATGGGCTGTGCGTATAGAATAACGATAATTGGTCCTAAAACATAACCCTGTGTGAGACCGTACCAAAGATAATCTAGGCTGGAATGTTTATAATTTCCTGACATAAATTGTGACTTGAACTACAATAAAGCAGTTGATGCCAAAACATGATGCAGAGGTTGAAGCAAGAAAACATGGTAAATTGATTCAAAGGTTGTGGATCGGTCAAGTAAAGTGAGAACTGCAATCTTACCATCATCCAAAGCGGAAAGAATGTCAATAGCAATTTTGAAGAGGACCGTTTCAGTGCCTTGACAGTGGCAATACGTCGACTTGGAATTGCTGAGAGGTTAGAGACAGGACTATAAACTTTCAAGTCATTGGGGTCTATATTGTTTTTATTCTTTGCTTTTGGTAACGGGGCTTTACTATAGCAGTTTCAAAAAGTAATGCAACAACACCATTAGAAAGAGAAGTATTTTAACGACAGTCCGACCGGTAGTACAGCATCAAAACACTCAAAGACCAGTGATATAGGAACTGAATCAAGTTCACGTGACATAAGGGCGCGTTTCTGTAAGACTATTAGTAGAAACTCCATAGATAAAGGATGAAATATTATAAATGGAAGTTGTTGAAATCCTGTATCATATCTGTAAGGTGCGGATTGCACAGGCTGCTTAAATTATGTCCAATTGATATCTGTTTTCAGTTTGCTAAAAAAGAAAATATCAATCTGATCTGGTAGGTTGTCTGGGCAAGCTGACGGTGAAAGTTGTGTAGATTTGTTCCTCGCCAGTAAGTTTTATCAGAAGAGATTTCTTTACTTTGAATATGACAGATCATAGACGAACTGATTCTTAAAATCAATTTTCTCCTCCTAAGTTTCGGTTTTTGAAGAGAAAACCCTAAAGACTCAATGTTTTCCAGTATTGGAATATGGGAAGGATGTCCGTTGTATCAGCTCCGATTCAAATTTTATTGGCGTGTGATAAACTACAAAGCGTTCAAGTGGACGCTACAGTTACTCTGAAACGAAATATTAATTACACTATACTATCTTAAAAATTCAAGTTTTCTCTTCACCTGGCATCAATCACTCCCAAATATTCAACATAGTGTAACGATGTGGAAATAGATTATGTAATTCTGCTTTGACTTTCTTTTATTTAATTCCCAGCTTTCATTTTAAATAACCTCAGCTTTAATGAACTGCATTACTCGTATATTCCTTTTGAATCCTGCATTACTTTTTCTGGCATTAAGTATCAAATAATATTAGAGACATAATATTTTTCAAAACATTGTTTGTGGATGTTCCTTCCCATATATTTGCGAAAGAGTGATTGACAATTTTCATTTTTTATATTGATTGCATAGTGGTTTGGATAAAGTCATTGGAGCATTTACTTCGGGAGATTTGGTGGATACTGTATCTTCTATGTTTCATCTTATACAAGTATTGTAGATGCAAGATTTCAAATAGCTTTATAGTAGAGTTTCGATAGTGAATATCTAATTGTGATACATTAAGGACTTCCTATTATGGTTGAAAAGTCAGATAAACAGTACTGACACATACTGGTTGTAAGATTAGATTAACACGTATTCCACATGTTTGTTGTAAGATGGGATTAACACTAGTAGCATATACTGGCTCAAAGATCAGAATTACACTAGTGTCAAATGCTGGTTGCAAAATTACAGTAACACCAGTGGCATATGCTAGTTGTAAGATTGAAATTTTACTAGTGGCATAAGTTGGTTGTAAGATCAGAGTTAAATTTATAAGCAGTTACATATGTTACTTATAAGATCAGATTAACACTAATGGCATGGGTTAGCTAGAAGAATAAAAATACTGTTATATTATGATTCTAAGATAAGTGCTACACTAATGGAATATGTTGGTTGCAAGAAAAAAAAAATCACTAGTGACATATGTTAGTTGATTTTATGTGCTTCATCCGGAAAATAAGACAAAAGTTTGACATTAGACTTTTGTGCAAGATAAAGCATACGTTTTGTGTGCGCGTAGTTTTCGGTTTTCCAGTGCTAATTTTCGTCTTCGTGATTCGACAATAAAACTCAATTGTATGTTATTCTTTCAATTTATATTTGAAAACTTATCATATATTACCATCACACATAACTTATATCTGCGCAATTTAAGTATACTCTTACTCTATTAAAGTAGATCTGTAGCAAATAATTTTATATTGTACTATTACTTCATTGCTTCATGTATTTATAGAATTCTAGATATCAGTTCACACCAAGAACATAAAATACATATTCAATTCGATTAACACTAATTCCACGTGTTTGTTGTCAGATGGGATTAATATTAGTGGCATACTGGCTCAAAGATCAGAATTACACTAGTGTCAAATGCTGGTTGCAAAATTACCGAAACACCAGTGGCATATGCTAGTTGTAAGATCGAATTTCCATTAATGGCATAAGTTGGTTGTAAGATCAGAGTTACATTTATAAGCAGTTGCATATGTTGGTTATAAGATCAGATTAACACTGATGGCATGGGTTAGCTAGAACAATAAAATATTTTTATATTATGATTCTGAGATAAGTGCTACACTAATGGAATATGGTGGTTGCAGAAAAAAAAATTCACTAGTGACATATGTTAGTTGATTTTATGTGAGTCATCCTGAAAATAAGACAAAATTTTGACATTAAACTTTTGTATAAGATAAAGCATACGTTTTGTGTGTGCGTAGTTTTCGATTGTCCAGTGCTAAGTTTCGTCTTCGTGATTCGACAATAAAACTCAATGTTATGTTATTCTTTCAATTTATATTTGAACATTTATCATACATTACCATCACACATAACTTATATATGTGCAATTTAAGCATACTCTTACTCTATTAAAGTAGATCTGTAGCAAATAATTTTATATTGTACTATTACTTCATTGCTTCGTGTATTTATAGAATTCTAGATATCAGTTCACACCAAGAACATAAAATACATATTCAAGGTTATCTTTAGTGCTATTTTTTATTTTTATGTTCAAGTATGCCCGTGATGTATCTAAATAAGAGCTGTTTACATTTGACTACATGTATCTGCTGTAAACAATAATGAAATTCAAAAGGATATATGCATTTAGTTTACTGCTAGAAATCTTTTTTGTAATGATGATGCTCCAGCATGCGCATAGGCAAGACAATTTCACACACAAAAAAAAATAGAACGATATTAATCTGTTTAGTACTTAAAGTTATGTGCTACAATATGTTAATATTAGTTTACTGTTTCAAACTTAATTAACGGGATATTATAACATATAGTCAGTTATTGAACCATGTTCTGTGAGTGTCTTGCTGTATGAATTCGTACACAAATATTTATACAGAAAGATCGATAGATAGTGCCCTGATGCATTTATCACTATCACAAACATATTACTTTGTACAGATAGGTGTAAAACGAAGACAGCCAGGCGGTCTTGAAAAAATTAAAGATTTAAAACCAACACGTATTTCCTGTAATCTATTGTCATGTCCATGTGTTTACACTTTATGAACATACCAAGATAAAATAGTACATTGCAAAGTGTCAGAAGTAATTGCTAGATCGATCAAAACTGAATTTATGTGGAAGATCAATTACAACTATGAACTGGTACGAAAGAAATCTTGCGTAACAATGGGACAGATTTAGACGCCATATACAAATGGCATCATCCAGACCGCACAAAGATAAGTCCTAACAAGAGTATATTTCTTACCTGATAATTTGGGTTGCTGAGAAAGGCAAACATATGCAATCCATGTGGTCCGATATCACCGAAGACGACGTTAGCAAATTGGAAACTACTTTAATTGACAGACGTCTCATGCACAGCAAAACTGGAGCCCAATTTTTGCCAGATATAAATGTAATAATAAGGCGCAAGGTGAAAGTGCACGATTAAATTGATGCCTTTGTCACAACATTGCAAATAAGCTATGAGGATTGCAATTTTCCGAACACAGACGAGATGGTACGTGATAGTATCGTCTTCGTAACGAAGAGAGAAATTAAAGTCGGTGCAGAACTTTCATTTGGATAAGGTAACTGAGAGTGCTCAACCATTCGAGTATTCACAGCAGCAATTGTAGTCCGTGTCTGAGACGGAAGTGCTGAACTTACGTTATGCCTTTGCAACCGCTGCTCGATAGAGGAATCATATAAGCCACCGCTTGACATTTAAATCCAGGATAATTATCGTTGGGGAATAGCAAACGGAAAGCTCTGTGTGGGCAATGTGAACATAATCACATTTGCACAAGCCATTGTGTCCGGCAAAAGGAATCAAATGCTATAGTTGTAAGAACTTGAACCATTTCCAACATAGTGAGTAGAATAGTTTCGAAACGTGTTCCTTACATAAGTAGTGACTGATTAAGTGATATAGGAAACCAATGCAGGATGCTAATGCAGATTATTGTGAGGTATATTTCATTGATACGGTAAGCTTTACTTCCCTTCATTATCGTACATTTGTTGTACTAAATGTGGGACCCTAGGGTATCCCCAGTGAGTTCAAATACATCAGATGATACCTTACTACTTAAACATTTTAAGAGACTAAATCGAAAGCACCCTTATAAATCCCCGATAAACGTAAGACTTCATAGTGGTAAAACTTTGCCTGTTAGAGGAAAAATCAAGCTGCCCATAGCATGAAAAGTCTCAGCATCACTGGTTTTGTTTATGTGGTGAAGGTTCCTCTCCTTGATTTCTAAGTTTACAATTATCTATTAAACTTGGCTTGGTCAAACATATATTTTGTACAGAGAGAGAGAGAGAGAGAGAGAGAGAGAGAGAGAGAGAGAGAGATCCAGGCTGTCTTAACTAAATAAGCATTAAGAAGAAAACGGTCGTGTTCGACCTCATTGTCATCATCTTATAATCATACATTGTGAATATGCCAAGACAAATTCATCGGATTGCATGTTAGGAACAGAGCAAAATTGTCGTTATGCCGATATCCGTCACCGAAATTTTTATTTTGTACCGAGCTTTTCTGTTTACAATATTATCATTGTTTCCCAGCAAAGGACCCTATTTTGACAACCAAAACCGACTTTCGGTTCTAAATTTCAAATGGCGTAGTAAATAAGTTAGTCCGAAGTCTTTACAGGTCAAAGAAGGGAAACCTTTCAAGGTAAATAGTTAGTACGGATCTACCTATACACAAGCAAGTAAAGAAAAAGAAAAACGGTATATATATCTGTTGAATCGTATCTGATGTATTTCCATTGCCTAAATGATTTATAAAATTTTCTCATAATTTACAACCGATCTATAACGACCACTTGAAAGACCTCACTTGAATACTTTGCAGACAAACAAGTACTTGAGAAAGAATGGAGATATCTCAGCCAATGATTTATTAGGTGTTAAACAAAAGCAAACAAAATTGTATATTGTTTACACGCTTACATGTTTACACGAGAAAAAACGCGTATGTTCTCTGAAAACGAAATATGCTTGCGCTAGTGACATCGCCCTGTCCTATTTCAAACACTCACACGCAAAATTATGTCATTCTCTTTCAAATCACCAGAAATCGCATTCACGTTTTCTTGCCTAATTAATTTACACTATATATGGATAGATGGCTATAGATATATTATAACGTCCACGTCACCTTTCCTTGAGCGAATTATAAGTATAAACTTAAATTTCGTCGTAGGAAATTTCGGCTTTTGTGAACTTTTGCATGGGTGTGTGTGTGTGTGGATGTGTTCCACATGGTTAGTATCTCGACGAAATGGCATACTTATATCTCGTTACTCAAAAATGAATAGCATGTTTAAAATATTTATGTTTAAGTGGAACAGCGTGTTATGACCATGGCAAGATAATTAAATGAACCAGTTGGTTAAGCTCTGTTAAAAATGACATCTCTTCTAGTCATGTCTCTCACAGTTCAACTTTATTAGCGGTATGATACATTAAATACCCCGACGCATATTTGAGCTTCGGCGAAAAATATGTAATCCCGTAAAGAAACGTCGGTTATAATATGTACATATGAGACACATTAAGTCAGTATTAAATGATGCTTATGAGAAACATAAATGTGTCAACGTAGGTATTACGAAACAAAAAGTAGTTTTAAAAATCCACATCATTAGAGAATAAGGAAAGAACAAAATGTAAATAATGAGAAAGCACATTTTTAAGTAAATTATGTTTCTCTGAGAATACAAGCATCAAGTTAGGAATATTAGCCTCCTGCCTCACGAATCCAGTCCTATAAAAAAAGAAAACTCGTCTTTCTTTGTCTATATCAATAGATACAGGAAAATAATCATTGTCATTACCAACCCTTCAAACCACCTGGTGTCGCTTGATCTTAGCCTACCGAGATATAAATCCTGATGCTCGTATGGAAAGTTGGTTGGGAATGGTTTTAAGTAATGTGATTGAGAAAGTATTCTCAATATGACATGTATTACAATAATGTTAACGAAGTCTAGGCTAGCTGTTCGAATGGATTCGACTGGAGCCATGCTAAAACCCGAGATTGGTTAAATTTTGTTGGATATTAAAGAATGACGGATAATAGTCAATTGACATTAGTATTGTCTAAACGATCCGCCAGGTTTATTTCCTCCCAAAAGTATGTTTGCGATAATTCTGTAATGTGACTATTGCCCCATAAGGTCAACGATAGCGAGGTTGACGGTGGTGGCAGTCGTGAAAGATGACAAGGTCATTCAAAAAGTTCTCAGAAATTGTCAAATAATGTGCCCAAGCTGTATTAGATCAATAAATCCGCAAAGAATCAAACATGAATGCTGGATGGACCCATAGGAGTGCATAAACGGATGGACTGATGGAGGATAAATTGTAAGACGAATGATCTGTACAACAGCGAAGCTAAAACCTACCGACACTTGACGGCTCCAAAGTGGGGTAAAGGGCAAGAGTTATTGCCCTTTCCTATTTACTAAAATATCCATAAAATATAGAAAATGAAAAAACCCAAATATGTAAACTTAAAATGTACATAATGAAAAACTTCAAACAAATTTTAATTCCGTTCCTGTGGTACAAATGGAATTCTTCAACACATTTCGAGACAACACTAAAAATTTGTTCATGCAGTCGTTCCTCCTGTGCGTGTTATTTTTGACGCTGTTCATAAACATCAATAAATCATTAATTTCAAAGAAAAGGAATTTGTGCACACATTTTGTAATTAAACTATTTATATTGGTGAATCAACTTGTAAATAACGACACCTTAAAATCAATCAAGTTCTTTCCACATTGCATCACCAGTGTTAGATACAAGGCGAAGACAACTCTCCAACTAGTGCAAATAACATGGGGTAAGGACTGTCAGTGGAAACCCGGACTGAATTCATTTTAGCCATCATATTCTAAATTCCCAGCCTGATCAATATGAAGAACTCTATTTCACTCCGTATGTGTTAGGTGAGGCTGAATGTTTGGGACGTGTTAGAATCACTCAAGGAACGAAACATAAAGTAAGACGAACAGCGCTAACTACTTATAAAATAAAACATTTATTAATATACACCATCAGTATCGCATACAATCACACATTCATTCTAGCACTACCTCTCGCAATGATAATGAAAAACGAGGACTGAAATATCAAAGGTTAGTAAACACTAATTTGAGTCCTATTATGCAGATCTCGTTCCGTTTGTGTAGTCCTGTTATTACATTATAAGTGGAACGCACTAATGTCCAATTTCCCAGTAGTATCCTGTTCCATATATTAAACAACTGATATGCTCCATGAGTTGCACAGAGATCATCATCCATAACGTATTGTAATATCTACAAATTCACCTCGAAAGATCGTATGCAAGTGGCCTCATTGCAAAGCTAGTTTCTTGTACAAATCCATAACCAGAACGTTCAGAAAGCTCTTATATTTAGATTTCCCGACCATCTATATGTGACTGGCCCTAGATCTCTGATTGCTTTTCGCTTCCATGAACATCAGTTTATGCATGGAAACTTGTTTGTCTGCACAAATTGGGTCACTCGTAGAAACAATGTTACTCACTGAGCACGTTCTTTGTTAACTCATTGCTTTAACATATTTGTCAACAATAATATATTGCAAAGCAGAATCGAGTTTCTGTCTATTAAAACACGTCCACAAAACCAAAAATAGTACAATGTCTATGAATGAATATCAGTACTTCAATAGAAACGTCTAGCTTTCTAACATTTTCTTGAAAATGATTACGTTTGTTTTCTTAATATTTACAATTCCATCTAATACAATTTGCACGCAATTTATCTGATGATGCTTGTAATTCATCTGCTATGTACACATATATCACCGTACCATTAGCAAACAATAAAGGATGAAAAGAATTTTTTTCTGAAATGATAAAAGCATCTATATTTCATTGTGATGGAATATCAAAATCTTATCAGGATAGAATGGTAGTGGCGATATAGTTTCGCCTTGACTGAGTCTAAGTGGATTATAACAATCTAATTAACCCCTCTTGTTAAGACGTTTAGCCAAAACCTAATGATGTTTACATAACATATACGATTTTACAAAAAAAATATCAGTAAAGACAAAGAAAAAGCATTTTGATCTATCGCGATGTTTTGAACAAAAAGCGTAATATTCAAATAACGTCTACATACTAGGATTATTCTTTAAAAAAATAGTGTGCATCTCTAAAATTATAATTGATGGTTTAAAGACACATCTCTGATTTAATATATTGTTTAAAATTTTTCTTATAAATCTAAGGTACATTATCTTGATACAACTTTGTTTGCCATTTTTGTAATGTGTCGATTTGGGCAAGGAAGTTTGTCAACACTTCGGGTATTTCATCGCTCATGCTTTGCTCTGTGAGTAAAGAAGTTTTCTTCAGTTATATTTAATGTAGTTGGATTGTAAACTTCGTGAAGTTCTGACAACTAATTACTGCTTGTAACGTGAAAACAATATACTATAGTTAGAAACGTCTTTAATCTTTTGAACACTGACGATTTAGATGAAGGGGAAATTATTTTCATTAGTAAACATTTAATTAACGTACCTCTTTTTAATTTGATGCATCGTAATCTAACTTTCCATTTAGTTGGCATACCCCTGCAACGTGCCATAAGTTACTTCTAAAGATGTTACTGTCTTTTTGAGGAATAAGACCTGGACATGGAAGGATAATATTAATTCTCGTCTGACATTTTAAATATATAGTCATCTTCAGTATAATCCGTGCTCATACCAGTTCTGCTATAAAGATCACACACAACCTCAACGGTTCCATTACGCATGATGCTTTATACATGTAATTTACCAGATACACAGGTAAAAGTAAATTATGCATCGTTGATTGACAGGTGGAATATAAACAAAAAAGATGAAAGCATCATGTTCAGAATCAAATATTTCTTGTTTTATTCGTTGTAATAGTAAACTGACTAGACAGCTTACATATAATAGATTTTCTCTGCATCAGCAGTATATTCGTTTGTCTGCTTTATCATATTCACATTCGTTTAAATTAATTTTTACAATAAGACTTGAGAAATCAATGTCATTCTTAAACTACAATTACAATTGTTTTCTTCATGGTGTTAACTTAGGTCAAAGAGTTTAATATTACTAATTTCTATCACAAACATGGAGACTGTATTCTATAATCAGGACTAGACGATGACGTGCGGTTTATTAATGGTTTTCCTTCAGGTCTTGAACCCTCTGCAATCCTCCTCATCATATGGGGATGTATTACCGCTATTGAAGGTTCTGATGTCATAGTATTTATTGTCAACTACTATGATTTTCCGTGTGCCTTCAGCAAGTATTGGTCACACTTTTTACACTGCTGGAAATTTTTCACAATATGGATGTTTTGGTGATTCATGCGATTGTTTATAAGTCTTTCCTTGATGGTTGTTGTATGTTGAATAATATAGTTTTCATACTCTTTGATGGTATTTATCAAGTAAAAAGCCACTGTTCTATTTGTCGGAGATGGGAGGAAAATGGTGTCATGAGACTGAGAATGGGTATGCGAATAGGGCATTTTGTTAACAAGTGAGAAAAAAGGTAGAATTTATTAGCGTTGAAGTGGAATGAAGAGGAAAAACATTACGTCATCGCATCATTATCCAATATCCTTTTGCAAACACAATTATTGGAACATTCAAACATTTGTATATACGATATCCAGGAAAGAGTGTGTTGTTTCATATTGCTTTGAAACTATTTCTAAGATTACCACCTGTGCGTAAGGTACTCTTATCATCAAGTTCTCTCGTTGAAAGGTTTTAAGCAATTTCCGTCTGCTTGTCCAGTATCCGTTTAGCTTTCATTATTTAGTTTCTTTGCGGGATATAACTATCAAACCATTCTTGTTATATGTAGTAACATCAGCATACGCACTCGTGTCTGCTACGCACGAGTGTCCATAACACCGATTCCATGCCATCATTTTTTGGTGATGCGTGCTTAGTAGTGACGGAATATGGGCTGTTGCGTGCAGGCAAGGCCATGGGTGCCGTTTACCCGCGGACCTGGGTTCGACTCTCCGTAGGGTACGAATAAAAAATTCTCTAACCTGTATCATGGTATTATTTGTATTAAATATTAATTCTGCCTACTATTATAAAACATTCTTCTACAGAACCCAGGTATAGCACTTTCAGTTCTGTCTTGTGTCTGGAAGCAGTATTCTTTCATGCAGTGATTTATTGAATATTTATTTGATCGACACTTTGGTGCATTTTACTAGTATGTATACTAAATATCAAAGTCGTATTTGGAAATCTTGAATATATTTAAGGTAACATGCCTTTGTATATGTATGCGAGTTTATAATTCATTATTGAAACGTCAAGAAAAGGAGCTGAACAAATTTAACATGCTTGCATTATCTCCACATTTAGACAATCTAATAAAGTATTCAGGATCTAGTTATCCTGGTCCAGTTGTGTGCAAACCTGAATTTGTCGCGTTGTTTGCGAGTTATTAAACGCAACTATATAATTTTCTAAGGTTTTCATGTCATTTTCTTCAGTATTTCCTTGTGATAGTTTTTACAGGTTCAGAACACATTCAATATATCTAAAATTTTGTCCTTTTAGACAGTACATATATGGGGAAAGACAATTTGTCCTATCCCCATAGACCAAAACCTTAATGCATTTCCAAAAAGCTACAGCCCTCATGTGGTCCAGAAACGGTACCTTGCTGTTTAATGATTTCTACCCGGTTGTTATCCGCCAATTCGCGACCTTACAAGGTTTTGAAACTGCACTAAGATGTTTCCCACCTCAGATTTGTCCTGGACTAGTAAAAAAAGAATATACTCCTTAGTATCTAATTTCATAACCATCCATTTATTGTAATCGTAGTTTTCCTGTTCGGAAACGAGATTGCTTTGTTAATAGGGCTTTGCAGTATATACACTTGTTTGCTTCTTTGAGAAGTCTGTTGCTATAAGTATATGCTTGTTTTACAACCTTCAGCGAAACAGAAAGCAATTATTTTAAATAGAGAGGGAAAGCAAATCAGATAGCCTATTTGGACCAAATAGCGCGATATTTCACTCAAGCCGATCGATAAGTAAATTATAACTTTGTCACGATTGAAATGTGTATGTCAACTAATATAAACCAGAAAATAACTGATCATAACTTTATTCATTGGACATATGCAAAATGCATAAAATAATAAAATAATGAATGAATTAGCAAAGGCGAGATGATATATAAAATTAAAGAGATAAGTTTGACTAAAAGAAACAGCCGCCATTTAATAATATGCGAAATGAATGAAAATATCCCTGACAAAAGTGTTGAAACCTATTGGGAGGCTTTTAAGGATACGGCAGATTGGTTTCAATCATTCCTGTCGGCACCGTTAGCAACGAATATGGCCAAATTGCATTTAGCTCTAACGTCATTAAGTCGCGTCAGCCATATCGTAAATATATCGGTGAAAATGGAACAAATAAATAAAAAGATCAAAGAAGTTGAGTTATAAAGCAAATGATGTGAGGAAATCAGATTATGCATTTCAGCTTAAAACCAGTTTACAAAACTGTCAAATTTGTGCAGTCTACTCAGATAAGCTAATATTTTCACTATGAAGGAGAGACGACATATAAATATTTTCGGGTTACTGCTTTGATGCGGACATTTTTATAAAAGATGAAGTTATATCAAAATTAGAATTCAAACCTTCTAACAAGCATCAAACCTATGCATTTCTTTTAGCCTACTGTTATCCTGTCGCTAATTGGTGCAGATTAAATCAGGTAACAGGTACGGACACTTGATTCTTCCACCTGCCTAGATCTTACAAATATGGCTGCATATTGTGCGTGGGGAAAGTCGCACAATGAGGGAAATATGCTGAGAAACTAATCCGTACTAAATACTAACATGGATGAGTCGTTTGCACGTTTGACATTTGATATGGCGATTTTGTTTTTACCACGAGCTGTTTGATTTCCTGCAAGACATTTGTATTAACTGTCAAGTCAATTATATGTTGCAGAGATGTGTACATTTTATTTACATAAATGCAGTGGTTATATGGATGTAAGTGGCACAAGGCTTTGTAACGGTACATCAACACATTCAATAATATATCACGTCGAAGTAATTGGAGCGAAGTATCTTCCACCGGGTTACACCTTAGTGGTTTACCAGGCCTAGTTTATTCAAGATTCAACATTGCACGTTCGTGGATGCGAGTCATAGAAGGAAGCCACTGAGCCACTGGGTTGTGAATCCGAGTTATGGATAAGCTAATGCCTATTAATTCTGACACTCCAGCTTCACCTGTTAATAATGATCAAACAGTGTCAGTTTTGAAACGCATCAACTCGATTTACGTAATTGCACTGTTACACGCATTGTAAATGGAAGAATAGATCACAAAGTAGATAAAAGTCAGTGCACTTGCTTCACAACAAACGGAGAAGGTAAATTCGAGTATATTCTGAATACTCTGATTAGAGTCAGTTCTCAACTGTCCTGGGTGTAGATTAGACAGCCACCGCTTAAGGGTCACTTTCTGGTGACATACGTTAATAACCAATGAAAATGCAGCTTTATGAAATCGAAAACTGAATACAATAGTTCAGCATACATTGATGTACTTCAGCTATACTGCTTAGTCTACCAAGGACGAATACTTCATACTTCAAATAATTAGCATATACAATTAGCGAGTATGCTAAAAATGCATGTTGTCGCAACGTGACACCTAAACAGTCATTGTCGGTAGAACAGTGGAGACCTGATTTTAATCAGATTGATTCTGACTACTCTTAGTAATTCCTCCATCAAGTTCAGTGTAAGAGATTTATATACTTATCAAACATAGACAATTATTCATCTCGATAATTGATTCGATTAATGGTCTGAACATCATCAATTTTAGAATACTATAACATGAATCGAAAACTGAGTTGTTTTGTATTATAACATCCCTCCTTGATGATAGACAATGCGAGTTTACAAAGTTTAATGTTAGCACTTTTGGAGGCATAGATCAGAACAAAACTGACGAATAATTCGAAGAGTTGACGCAATTTATTACCCGAATGGCATATCGATATTTTTAGGATGGGAAATTTAATGTTCACATTAAAGACATTGCTGTATGGATTAATGGCGAAAGCAAAAAAAAGGGAAACTGTAGCGATTTTTTAGAAACAACTTTTGTTTACAGTCTGATGGAAATTTTCATTAGGATGACAAAGCAATATTTTGATTATAACTTAGAAATTTCTGGAATTGATCTTCTGATCCTCATACTGGTTCTCAAACTGTGTCTTAGATTTCTATACCATGGTTGAATATGGTATAATTGCTCGTTCCTACCTTAAGATCAGAAGTCGATTCTGTCTTATTGTTCTGTTAAATTTTGTGGGATATTAAAGGAAGTCGGATAATAGTCAATTGACAGCAATGTTGTCGAAACGATCCTTCACGTCTGCTTACTTCCTAAAATATGTTTGCCATAATTCTGTAATGTGACTATGCCCCATAAGGTCAACGATAGCCTGGTTCTCAGAAATTGTCAAATAATGTGCCCAAGCTATAGAAGATCGATAAATCCGCAAAGAATCAAACATGAATGTTGGATGGACTCATACGAATGCACAAACGGATGGACTGATGGAGGATAAAGTGTAAGACGAATGATCTGTACAACAGCGAAGCTAAAACCTACCGATACTTGAAGGTTATAAAAGCGGGGTAAAAGACTTATTGCCCTTTTCCTATTTAATAAAATATCCATAAAATATAGAAAATGAAAAAACCCAAACATGTAAACTTAAAATGTACATAATGAAAAACTTCAAACAAATTTTAATTCCGTTCCTGTGGTACAAATGGAATTCTTCAACACATTTCGAGACAACACTAAAAATTTGTTCATGCAGTCGTTTCTCCTATGCGTGTTATTTTGAACGCTGTTCATAAACATCAATGAATTATTAATTTCAAACAAAAGGAATTTGTGCACACATATTGTTATTGAACTATTTATATTGTGAATTAGCTTGTACCTAACGACACCTTAAAATCAATCAAGTTCTTTGCACATTGCATCACCAGTGTTAGAAACAAGGCGAAGACAACTCTCCAACTAGTGCAAATAACATGGGGTAGGGATTGTCACAGGAAACCTGGACTGAATTCATTTTAGCCATCATATTCTAAATTCCTAGCCTGATCAATGTGAAGAATTCTATTTCACTCCGTCAGATGCATGTGTTAGGTGAGGCTGAATGTTTGGGACGTGTTAGAATCACTCAAGGAACGAAACATAAAGTAAGACGAACAGCGCTAACTACTTATAAAAATAAAACATTTATTAACATACACCACTAATATCGCATACAATCACACATTCATACTAGCACTACCTCTCGCAATGATAATGAAAAACGAGGACTGAAATATCAAAGGTTAGTAAACACTGATTTTAGACCTATTATGTTGATCTCCTTCCGTTGTGTAATTCTGTTATTACATTATAAGTGAAACGCACTAATGTCCAATTTCCCAGTAGTATCCTGTTCCATATATTAAACAATTGATATGCACCATGAATTACACAGAGATTATCATCCTTGACTTATTGTAACATATGCAAATTCAACTCGAAAGATCGTATGCAAGTGGGCGTATTGCAAAGCTAGTTTCTTGTTCAAAAACTCATCATGATACTTTTGGTTTCCGTGATCATATCTTAGGCTTTCACCTCCATAACCAGAACGTTCCAAAAGCTCTTAAATTTGGAATCCCCGACCATCTATATGTGACTAGCCGTAGATCTCTGATTGCTTTTCACTTCCATGAACATCAGTTTATGCATGGAAACTTGTTTGTCTGCACAGAATTAGTCACTTGTAGAAACACTATTACTCACTGAGCACGCTCTTTGTTCACTCATTGCTTTAATATATCTGTCAGCAAACAATATACGTTCAAAGCAGAATCGAGTTTCTGTCTATTAAAACAAGTCCACAAAACCAAACATATTACAATGTCTATAAAAAAAATATCAGTACATCAATAGAAACGTGTAGCTTTCGAACAGTTTTCTTGAAAATGATTACGTTTGTTTTATTAATATTTACAATTCCATCTAATACTATTTGCACGCAATTTATCTGATGATGCTTGTAATGTATCTGTTATGTATACAGATATCACCGTACCATTAGCAAAGAATAAAGGATGAAAAGAAATTTCTTCTGAAATGATAAAAACATCTATCTTTAATTGTGATGGAATATCCAAATCTTATCAAGTGAGAATGGTAGTGGCGATATAGTTTCGCCTTGACTGAGTCTAAGTGAATTATAACAGTCTACTTAACTCCTCTTGTTACCATGTTTAATATAAACCTAATCATTTTCCCATAAAATATACGATTTTTAAAGAAAATATCAGTAAAGACAAGAAAAAGCATTTTCTTCTATCGCGATGTTTTGAACAAAAAGCGTAATATTCAAATGACGTCTACATGCTAGGATTATTCTTAAAACCATAGTGTGCATCTCTAAAATTATAGTTAATGGTTTAAAGAAACATCTCTGATTTAATATACTGTTTAATTTTTTTCTTATAAATCTAAGGTACATTATCTTGATACAACTTTGTTTGCCATTTTTTAATATGTTAATTTTTGTGAGGAAAATCGTCATCGCTTCAGGCATTTCATCGCTCATGCTTTCCTCTTTGAGTAAAGAAGTGTTCTTCAATTACATTTAATGTTGTTGGATTCTAAACTTCGTGAAGTTCTGACAACTAACTGCTGCTTGTAACGTGAAAACAATATACTATAGTTAGAAACTTCTTTAATCTTTTGAACACTGAAGATTTAGGTCAAGGGGAATTATTTACATTAGTAAACATTTAATTAACGAACTTTAATGTTTCCTTTGATGCATCGTAATCTAACTTTCCATTTAGTTAGCGTACACCTGCAATGTCTTATAAGTTACTTCTAAAGATCTTACTGTCTTTTTTTAGAAATAAGACCTGGACATGGAAGGATAATATTAATTCTCGTCTGACGTTTTAAATATATAGTTATCTTCAGTATAATTCGTGCTCATACCAGTTCTGCTATAAAGATCACCCACAACTACAACGGTTCCATTACGCATGATGCTTTACACGTGTAATTTACTAGATACACAATTAAAATTAAATTATGCATGGATGATTGACAGGTGGAACATAAACAAAAAAGATGAAAGCATCATGTTCAGAATCAAATATTTCTTGTTTTATTCGTTGTAATAGTAAACTGACTAGACAGCTTACATATAATAGATTTTCTCTGCATCAGCAGTATGTTCGTTTGTCTACTTTATGATCTTCGCCGGTCGTGTAATTTAATTTTTACAATAAGATTTCAGAAATTAATGTCACTCTTAAACTACAACTTAAATTGTTTTCTTCATGGTGTCAACTTAGATCAAAGAGTTTAATATTACTAATTTCTACCACAAACATGGAGACTGTATTCTATAATCAGGACTAAACGGTGACGTGCGGTTTTCTAATGGTTTTCCTTCAGGTCTTGAACCCTCTGCAATCCTCATCATCATATGGGGATGTATTGCCGCTATTGGAGGTTCTGATGTCATTGTATTTATTGTCTACTATGATTTTCCGTGTGCCTTCAGCAAGTATTGGTGACAATTTTTTCACTGCTGGAAATTTTTCACAATATGGATGTTTTGGCGATTCATGTGATTGTTTATAAGGCTTTCCTTGATGGTTGTTGTATGTTGAATAATATAGTTTTCATAGTCTTTTATGGTATTTCTAAAGTAAAGTGCCTCTGCTCTATTTGTCGGAGATGGGAGGAAAATGGTGTCATGAGACTGAGAATGGGTATGCGAATAGGGCATTTTGTAAACATGTGAGAAGAAAGGTAAAATCTATCAGCTTTGAAGTGGAATGAATAGGAAAATCTTTACGTCATCGCAACATTATCCAATATCCTTTTGCAAACACAATTATTGGAACTTTCAAATATTTCTATATACGATATCCAGGATAGATTGTGTCGTTTCATATTGCTTTGAAACTATTTGTAAGATTAACACCGTTGCGTATGGTACTCTTGTCATCAAATTCTTTAGTTGAAGTGTTTTAAGCAATTTCCGTCTGCTTGTCCAGTATCCGTCTGGATTCCATTATTTAGTTTCTTTGCGGGGTGTAACTATTGTTAAGACCATTTAGTTTAATTACATGTGTGTTAAAATTTGAATTCTTTCTATTTCATTTTTATTTTATTATTTTAATTTTTATTGTGATGGTAATCATGTTCGCAGGGTCTGACATTTTGATAGAAACATCGTATTTATTTAGAACGTAAATGTGACTCGCGTGAGGACGATTTTTGCATGTCGGTTTGTCGATTCAAGTAAACAGTCGGCAAAAGCTGTGTAAATGATTGGTTGTGACCACGGTCATTTTTTATAATACTTGTTGACATTCTGTACTGTGATGGCGAGATTTCGAAATGTCCATGTGTTCTTCGTGCGTGTACATGACATGACGTTTTAGTTCGCCTTAAATACTCAGATATCTGCGAAATAGTTTAGAGTCATATTTTAACACCTTAGAGGGAGTCACATTTTAACATCTAATAGAGTTTCTAATATCATGGGAAGAAGGTATTCTTTTGTGCTGGAAAGAGTTGTTCGTTCGTACGTCTGTAGAACGACCGTAGAACGACATGTGTTTTGTTATTGATGATAGCTGCACTTCATCTACCTTTTAAATAATGATTATTTTCCCTGGAGAACTATACAACCGGCTTTGGGCAAAGACATTTAGTGAAATTAATTCTAAATTGGAACAGAACAGTACAAATTGTGATTCACAGTGAAAATTCTGGACGCTTGTGTAAAACCTTCGTCCAACGTCATCATCCGCCATCTTGGAACGGAATTGAAATTTAGACTACTTCAATTAGAACTGTTTATTTACAGGACTTCTGTGTTTTCCACAATTTTAGGACAAATAATTGGATCTTCTTCGCAAATCGTAAGTCTTATTTCATATTTTCACTTTTTCACCGTGTTTTCTAGGGAAATGATTTATTTCTGTTAAAACTTACAAAGATTGTTGTCTTCGCTCTTTTCTTCGTTACTTTAAACGAGCCGATACGTAACACTATCAAACCATTCTTGTTATATGTAGTAACATCAGCATACGCATTAGACTAATTGTAAAGCTGTTATCTTTTGTCATTCTAAAACTTTCAGTTTTTATTAAACGTTTCTTTGGTACATTTCTCTGGTAATAATATATATATATATATGTATATATATATATATATATATATATATATATATATATATATATAGAGAGAGAGAGAGAGAGAGAGAGAGAGAGAGAGAGAGAGAGAGAGAGAGAGAGAGAGAGAGAGAGAGAGAGAGAGAGAGATACATATTTTTCTTTCCAGGTTAACAACCTAAACACGTCTGGAAGCAGTATTCTTTCATGCAGTGATTTATTGAATATTTATGTGACCGAGACTTTGGTGCATTTTACTAGTGTGTATTCTAAATATCAAAGTCGTATTTGGAAATGTTGAATAGATGTAAGCTAAACATACCTTTGTATATCTACACAAGTTTATAATTCATTATTGAAAAGCCGAGAAAAGAAGCTGAAAAAATTTAACATACTGGCATTATCTCCACACTTACACAACCTAATAAAGTATTCAGGATCTCAAGTTAATTTGGTACAGGTGAGTGCAAACCTGAATTTGTCGCGTTGTCAGCGGGTTATTAAACGGAACTATATAATTTTCTAAGGTTTTCAAGTCATTGCAGCTATATAATGTTCTAAGACTTTCATGGCATTTTCTTCAGTATTTCCTTGTGATAGTTTCTAGAGGTTCAGAAAACATTCAATATATCTAAAACTTTGAACTTTTAGACAATACTTACATGGACAAATACAATTTATCCTATTCTCATAGACCAAGACCTTAACAAATTTCCAAGAAGCTACATCCCTTATGTGGTCCAAAAACGGTTCCTTGCTGTTTAAAGATTTCTACCCGGTCATTATTCGCCAAATCGCGACCTTACATGGTTTTAAAACTGCACTAAGATGTTTCTCACCTCAAATTTGACCTGGTCTAGTAAAAAAAGACCATACTCGTTGACATCTACTTTCCTCACCATTAATTTATTGTAATCGTATATTTCCTTTTCTGAAAAGACATTGCGATGTCTATAGGGCTGAGCAGTAGAATATACTTGTTTGCTTCTTTGAGAAGTCTGTTGTTATAAGTATATGCCTGTTTTACAACCTTTAGCGAAACAGAAAGCAATTATTTTAAATAGAGAGAGAAAGCAAATCAGACAGACTATTTGGACCAAATAGCACGATATTTCACACAAGCTGAAAGATAAATACACGATAACTGTGTCACGACTGAACTATATGTCACATAATATAAACCAGAAAATAACTGATCATATCTATATTCAATTAACATATGCAAAATGCATAACATTATAAAATAATGACTGAATGAGCAAAGACGAGATGATCGATGAAATAAAAGAGATAAGTTTAACTAAAAGAAACATCAGCCATTTAATAATATGCGAAATGAATGGAAATATTCCTGACAAGTGTTGAATCTTATTGGGAGGCTTTAAAGATACGTCAGATTAGTTTCAATCATTCCTGTCGGTACCGGTAACAACGAATATGGCCAAATTGCATTTAGCTCTAACGTCATTAAGTCGCGTCAGCCATATCGTAAAAAACATCGGTGAAAATGGAAAAATTTAAAAAAAGATCAAAGAAGTTGAGTTATAAAGCAAATGATGTGAGGAAATCAGGTTATGCATTTCAGCTTAAAACCAGTTTACAAAACTGTCAAATATGTGCAGTCTACTCAGATAAGCTAATAATTTCACTATGAAGGAGAGACGACATATAAATATACTCGGGTTACAGCTTTGATGCAGACATTTTTATAAAAGATGAAATTACATCAAAATTAGAATTCAAACCTTCTAACAAGCATCAAACCTATGCATTTCTTTTAGCCTACTGTTATCCTGTCGCTAATTGGTGCAGATTAAGTCAGGTAACAGGTACAGACAGTTGACTCTTACACTTGTCTAGATCTTCCAAATATTGTTGCATATTGTACGTGAGGAAAGTTGCACAAAGAGAGCAATATGCTGAGAAACTAATCTGTACTAAAAACTAACAAGGATGAGTCGTTTGCACGTTTTACATTTGATATTGTGATTTGTTTGCCACTAGCTGTTTGATTTCCTGCAAGACATTTGTATTAACTGTCAAGTCAATTATATGTTGCAGAGATGTGTACATTTTATCTATGATAATGCAGTGTTTCTATGGATGTAAGTGGCACAAGGCTTTGTTCTTTGTAACGGTACATCAACACATACAATAACATATCACGTCGAAGTAATTAGAGCGAAGTATCTTCCACCGGGGCACACCTTAATGGTGTACCAGGTCTAGCTTAATCAAGATTCAACATTGCACGTTCCTGGATGCGAGTCATAGAAGGAAGCCACTGAGCCACTGGGTTGTGAATCCGAGTTATGGATAAGCTAATTCCTATTAATTCTGATCCTCCAACTCCACCTGTTAATAATGATCAAACAGTATCAGTTATGAAACGCATCAACTCGATTTACGTAATTGCACTGCTACACGCATTGTAAATGGAAAATTAGGTCACGATGTAGATAAAATTCAGTGCACATGCTTCACAACAAACGGAGAAGGTAAATTCGAGTATATTCTGAATACGCTGATTAGAGTCAGTTCTCAACTGTCCTGCGTGTAGATTAGACAGCTACCGTTTCAGGGTCATTTGCTGGTGCTATACGTTAATAACCAATGAAAATGCAGCTTTATGACATCGAAGACTGAATACAATAGTTCAGCATACATTGATGCACATCAGCTATACTGCTTAGTCTACAAAGCACGAATACTTAATACTTCAAATGATTGACGTATACAATTAGCGAGTATGCTAATAACGCATGTTATCACAACGTGACACCTAAACAGTCATTGTCGGTAGCACAGTAGAACATGAATCAAAGACTGGGTTGTTTTTTATAATAACCTCCCTCCTTGATGATAGACAATGCGAGTTTAAGAAGTTTAATGTTAGCACTTTTGGAGGCATAGATCAGAACGAAACTGACGAAAAATTCGAAGAGTTGAGGCAATTTATTACCCGAATGGCATATCGATATTTTGAAAATAAGGTGCATTTTTAGGATGGGAAATTTAGTGTTCACATTAAAGACATTGCTATATGGTTTAATGGCGAAAGAAAAAAAGGGAAACTATGGATTTTCTACAAACAACTTTTCTTTACAGTCTGATAGAAATTTCCATTAGGATGACAAAGCAATATTTTGATCATAACTTAGAAATTTCTGGAATTGATCTTTTGATCCTCATACTGGTTCTCAAATTGTGTCGTAGATTCATTGCTGTGGTTGAATATGGTATAATTGCTCGTTCCTACCTTAAGATCAGAACTCGATTTCGTCTTATTGTTGTGTTCAATGCTTATTTGAGAGGAATTATGCATCAAAACTACTTACTGAAATTACAATGTGCTTTCTGAATTAATGACTAAATTACTATTTCGTTATTAATGACCAACTCACTCAAGTGTAGTTTGCATTTAATCATTTTGATAAATCATGATTGTTGGCATATCTGAAATTGGCATGTTTGAAATTAATTCCGAACACCGCTGGTATTCATCCGGAATACTCTATACATTTCTTCTCTGTAATGTAACTTTTCGGACTCATTAGTATTTAATTTCGAATTATGCAAGGTCGTTTTAAGTTTTTATACTTTGTTCTAGGGAAATAAATTGTTTTTGATTGAAATTCTCTGAAATTGTTTCGAAGTCCAATTAAGCAAACCAGGTCACATATCCCATCATTCCCGGATATTTAATATTTTGGGATACAAAAGTACAAGCTATGGCCGCAATCGAATTGGTCAAATTTTCAATTATGGGTCACTTGAGGTCACTTGGATAAATATCAGCTTGGAAGAAATTCTATTCTGGCTAGCCAGCGAATTTCATGATGTCGAAATGTACAAGTCTAGGATAAGATTATTTTGTTTGAGTGCATAGCCTACAGAATGATGCTCACAGATGTGCCTTTGGAAAACTGTAATTCTTATAACTGACGAAAACTAACAAAATGATATCATATCACAAAGTTAATGTTGGAATTAGTCGGCGAATATAAAGACAACAATAAGAAAAACATTGTGGACCACTTCTAAATTTAGTGTATACCGTTATATTGATATGACCCCATGTGGTTAACTCAGCCACAACATGATTAGCTCAAGGTGGCCAAAACAAAGGCACCTCTGACGCAATGACATTCAACTTGTCAATGTCGGAGGTGGAAGAAATGCAAAAGAGACAAAGATGCTTGTTGTTTGTTTTTGCTGCTCCGGCGTTTACAACACTGTTAGTCAATCGGTATTGTGTATTGTTCGGCTTTGAAATAAAGTCATAGAGTTATTAATAGTATTCCGTTGCTGATCAAAACACTAAAGTAGAACATTCAAGTCTATTTTATAGTAGTAAAATGCGGAGTAACTGGGAAATTGTTACCGATGGTAAGATCTATTTATATGTCGGTTGAGTCTAGTTAAATGCTTTAAATATTAGACTCACACTCATTCAATTGTTCATTTGGTGGTCTTGAGTGCCATGGCATGTCTACATTTTTATTGTCTCTTATTATTGATGTTATGCGGGTTGGCTTGCAGTCAAATATCGCGAGGAGTATCAGTTTAGTCGAGATGACATTATATATTGCATTGTTTGCTGATGATGTGGTGAGAGTCAGAGACAGAAAATATTATACAAACATCCTTAGCACATGCACGCGGAATAAAATTGAATATATTATAAATGTTGATAAAACAAAGGTTATGAGTTCATTTTTAACAAATGAGAAGATTAGACGTTTTATTTACGTACAGAGATTTTTCTCTAAATATGGCAAAAATGTTAATTATATTTCTCTCATGTATCTCTTTCCTTATGTAACAGTGTATTGTATCCAACTATGAGATTGTACTATGAGCTTTTGTGCATACGTCAACTCAAAACATGCATGTTCTGTCTTGTTCTGTTTATGTGTGGATATGCTCTGATTTCAAAATGAAAATAAATTCAAATATGGGCCACTGAAATGGAAATGTTATGCTCAGCTTTGGTTGTCGGTGATTGAACCAGCTGACCAGGACCATTGAGAACATACCTTCTCTTGATGTAATTTCCATATTGGAGGAGATATTCGTTTGAATAACTAGGAGGATTATGATTTATTATTGAGCTACTGAAACATTACATGGAAATTCATCTTAATGACAAGGGTTACTGACTTTCTAAAAATAGACCTCATGGTAAAGCCCTAACCGCTGTAAATAATACAGTTTAATAGAAAGGTCAAGGCGAGAAAGGCTTGGACATCTGAATCAGTCTGAAAACAAGACGCCATTTTCCATGCAAGGTAGAAGATAATGACACCCCCAGAGCACTCTAAATATCACCTTTTTATATGTTTCGAACTAATTATGGGTTAGAGTTCGGGAATGAATACATACAAATGAGACTTGGATATGTATCGCTATAAGTTACCGCTGATAAGATGGAAACCTTCTATATGCAGAAACTGTATGTATACAAAAGACCCCTTAAAATGAAAGAGGCTGCCTCTCCCTTTTTAACATGATACCTATCACTGAAAGAAGACCGACCCAAAAGCCCCTTGTGTGCTAAAAAACAAACATGTTATTCAGATAAAGAAAGTAGTAAAAGAATATCAACATGCTTTTAACTTAGAAATGCAAGATTAATGAAACTTAATCGCAACCCATTACATTGTAACATCAAGAAAATTTATACACAAGTAATTATTATGTAAATAATAGTGCATATATTTAAATAATTTAAAATAGGTTAAAAAGAGGCCCAACCCAATCTACAAAAGTTTAATTTTTACTTTGTTACCAATTGTTAAAATACACATATCATTTGCTTGACATTCTTTAAGATAAATTAAGAAACAACATGAACAACTTACGAATTATCAGCTAGTTATTGTCCGATAATTCAATGCTGACAACCACTGTATCATCATTATCAAAAGCATGAGAGCCATTAACAAAATGTAAGCAGATTAATATGCATCCAGATATTGCATCAATTGCAGGTAGAAAAAAAAAACAAAAACAAATAATATGGCTTACTCTTAGCTCATTCCTGTAAAAATAACGAAATCAATAGAGTTTATACCGTATATGTAAAATGGCTGTCAGAATAAAAAAGGAATTGCTTGCTTGTCCATTTTAAAGGAATTTTGCTAGTAACACTACTACATGGTTAATTCCAAACCCATGTAGTAACATTACCCGATTTCCAAGCACAGAAGTTTTATAATCTCCAAAACTTGACATAGTAACAATACTACATTGCATCCCCCCAAACACGTGTAGTAAGATTACTCTATCTCCAGGCACTGATTTTGTAATCTCCAAACCTTGATGCAGTAACAATACTACAACTGATGTAATAACAATACTACATACCTCTCCTGGTATCCCCCAAACCCATGTAATAACATTACCCTATTTCAAGGCACTGATTTGCGAACTCCAAAACTTGATGTAGTAACAGTACTTCATAGCCATCCCCCAAAACCCATGTAGTAATATTACCCTATTGCGAAACACTGATTATGTGATCTCCAAACCCTGATGTAGTAATAGTAGCTATCCCCAAAACCCACGTAGTAACAGTACCCTATTGGCAAGCACTGATTTGTGATCTCTGAAACCTGATGTAGTAACAATACTATAACTGATGTATTAACAATCCTACATAGCTATCCCCCAAACCAGTGTAGTAACATTACCCTCTTGCCAAGCACTAATTTTGTGATCTCTGAAATCTGACGTAGTAACAATACTACAACTGATGCAGTAACAATACTACATAACTATCCCCCAAACCCATATATTAATATTACCCTATGTCCAGGCACTGGTTTTGTGATCTCCAAAACCTGATGTAGTAACAATACTACAACTGATGTAGTAACAATACTACATAGCTATCCCCCAAAACTTGATGTAGTAACAATACTAGATTGTCTATCACCAAACCCATGTACCAGTAGTATCATTCCTCTTTTTCAAGGTAACTGGTGATTTTATAATTTTCACAACCTGTTGTAATAACAATACGACATTGTTCCCTAAACCCATGTAGTAACAATTCCCTATTTCCAGATGACTGTGTGAAACTGATTTGTAATCACCAAAACCTGATGTAGTAACAATACTATATAGCTATCCTCCAAACCCATGCAGTAACATTACCCAGTTTCCAGATGGCATTGTAAAGGTGGTTTTGTAGCCACCAAAACTTGTTGTAGTAACAGTACTTAGCTATTCCCCCAAACCCATGTAGTAATATTGTGCTATTTCCAGGTGACAGTGAACATATCATTTGCAATCACGAAAATCTGCTTTAGTAACAATACTATATTGTTCTCTCCCAAACCCATGTAGTAATATTACTCTATTTCTAAGTGACAGTGTAAAACTGCTTTTATGATCACCAAGACCTGATGTAGTAACAATACTACACTACTAATTACAAAATCCATGTACAACAAATTACTCTATTCCCAGGGAACAGTGTGACACTGAGTGTGTGATCTCCAAACCTGCTGTAGTAAGACCATTACATAATGGTAAACACCAAAAGCATGTGGTAATATTTTCCTATATCCATGTGAAAGTGTACAACTCATTGTGTGGCCTCCAAAATCCTGATGTAGTAATAACACTACATTGGTAATCACAGAAACCATGTAGTAATATTTCCCTGTTTCCAAGGTAACAGTGTATTACTGATTATGTAATCTTCAAACCTGATATAGTAATAATACTACATTGCCTCAAATCCATGTAGTAGCATGATCATATCATTTTCCGGGCAAGAGCGGAACACTGATTTTGTCTTCTCACAAATCTGATGGAGTAATTTTGATACAAGGATGAAGTTTAATGATATGCACTAATGATTTTTTGTTAATATAGTAACATTACGACATTATTACTTCTGAAACCCATTTTTTAATGATATCTCTTGCTGATGATGCTTTATTTCATAATAAAGTTCAATTCATTAGAGAAAAGCTTGACAACACAATTTCAACTGACTCATTATCACCATACAGTTGTGACGCCGAACATACACAGCAACCTTTAACAGCATTTGAATCTGTCTCTATGGAGTTGGTATAATGATCAGTATCTATAATGTACTAAGCACTTCAGGTATTGGGCTAACCCATTTAAATTTTAGATATACAAATCAGTTTTGTGAATTATTTTTTTAAAATTATTTTTTGTTTTTAAACATTATAAATATTTTAATGATTAGTCTATATAATATCCTAAGCACTTCTTGTAGTGGCTAAACCAGTTCAATTAGATGCACGAATAATTCTCTGGAATTTTAGGGGAAACTTGTTAAAATATATTTCTTATATATATATATATGTATATAATGATAAGTATATGTAGTGTACTAAACAATTCAACTACTGGGACAAACCAGCTTAATTAGATGCACAAATCAATTTTTGGAAACTTTCTTTTTACTCCAGCTGAGGGGAGGACGGATGAGCTAGTGTCAGTAATGAATAACAGGGACAGTAACCCGACCGGAACCATACTTTTATGAACAGCACCCAAAATCCTTGTGATGAAGTGTGCCCGAAAGTCATGTGAACTCAGACTCTGACGTCGCTGATGCTTGAGAGGTTAGATATAAAATTTCCTTCACTAACCGCTGCTATCAATACTTCTCTCTCATCCAGGAAAATGGCATCATTTTTGAAAACTCCCATTGTAAAACTTCTGTTAAAAATTGACACTTGACCCTAATGATTTAAAGAACCACTACCCTGTTTCTAACCTCTCATTCATTTAAGAAAATCTCAGAATAAGTTATTCTATCCCCCAAGTATCCCATTTGAATTACCACATTCAATTATGATATTATCATTGTGCCAGATTGACTTTGGCAGTACTTGGTATCAGTGTATTCTTGTCATTTTTTGTCTTTTAGACCAAGCCATTCAGAATTGAACAAAAGGTTATTTTAAAAATATTTTTGCCAGGTCAATGTTTTATTTGTTCTATCCCAACTTATATCTCATCTGAATGTAAACAGTCTTTTTAGCAATGTACAGTCTGCATATTGCCCTCATACTGAAACTTCACCTGAGAGTAGTTAATGACCTCTCTGTTCTGGACAGTGGAAAGATTACTGTGAGTCCTCATCCTACATGACTTGTCTGCAGCACAATAGACTATGATATATTACTTCACCATCTCCAGCATGTATTTGGTATTCACAATACAGCTTTACAATGGCGCAAGTCCTAATTAGCGAGCAGGTCACAATTTATATCCATGAATGAAAAACATTCCAGCCCAGTTGATCTATGTTTTGGTATTCCACAAGGCTCTCTTTCTTGGCCCTGTTCTGTACACTCATCCACTCTCAAGTGTCATGAATCGACTTCAAGCGTCACACCATTTGTAAACTGATGTCTGTCAAATACAAAAATCGACCTGCCCAAATGAAGTTGAGGCAACTTCCCAATTCAGAGAGAGGTACATTTTCAATGTGACGTCATCGATGATATATAACAAGCTGCATATGAATGATTATAAAACTGAAACCATCCTGATCACCACACAAAAACGTTCTCATTCACATCCGTTACCTCAAACAATACAAATCAGCAATACCAACATTACATTCACAAAGTATGAAACCTAGATGTCACTATTGACAGTATTCTCTCATTACACCAACATATAATAAACATATGGAAGGCTCTATTCACAGTTTTCATTCAGTTGATGCCACTAAATCACTTTTGGTTTCCTTATTACTTTCAAGAATGGACTATTGTAATTCATTTGTATATGGTTCATCTCAGTATCTACTTCATAAACTTAAAAAAGTTCAAAACATGGCTGCTCAGATCATCCTTAGAATAAAAACCTGAGTACCCCACCCCCGTGCTCTGTAGCTTTCACTGGCTACCCATTCAGTCCAGAGTAAAATAATATGTTCACTATGATACATTTCATTTACTAGCTCCAGTCCAATATACCAATCTGACCTCACCCATGTGTACTCCACATCTAAAAAGTTACACTACTCTTCCGACACTTGTATTTGTTGTTATAGGGTTTAACGCCATTTTTCAGCACAAAATAGGCTATACATGGCGGCGAGAATAAATAGAGGAGGAAGCTCCGAAAACTTCGGAAAGAACCGCCGACCCAGGAGAAGCTACCGGCAAGCTTTCTCACATACCCACATTGGCCGAGCCCGAGACTCGAACCCACGTAGACTGAGGTGAGATGGCAGTGATCTGTAACGGTGAGTGCTTCAGACCACTTGGCCACTTGTGGGCCCCCTTCTGACACTTGTATTCTCATTGTTCCCCCCCCCCCTGCTAAAATGAAGTGATATGGGAAACGTTCTTTTGTGTACCAGCGTCCAGCTACGTGAAATGAATTACTCGTAGGTCTTAGACACAAGGGCACTGTGTTCTCATCCATAAGTGCTCTTAAAACTCACCTATTTTTTCTACAAGAACAGACTTGAAGACCTACTATTTACTTCCTTAATTATTGTCAGTATGTATTTGTTTTGTAAATTGATGGTGTTATTTGTGTAAGCTGTTTGTTGTTGTTTATATTTATATGTGTTATCTAATAATCTAGAACTTCATAATATTAGGAACTGTCCTAAGTTAACATTATTATTATTATTATTATTATTATTAGTAGTAGTAGTAGTAGTAGTAGTAGTAGTAGTAGTAGTAGTAGTAGTAGTAGTAGTAGTCTTATTATACTCTATTCTAGCCTTCTAAATATGGCTACCGCAGGAATTACAAGAAATTATTGATAGCAGTTAATATATCAACAATAGCTGATATCATACCTTTGTATATGATGATGAAAAGAACAGTTAAGTTGATAAAAGTATCATCTGCATTAGGTGGTGTCCACATTCCTCATTGCTTAGGCGTGAAATGCATACCAGAACTGACAACTATAAACTGATAACAAATTTCTGACTTGTTTTGATATGGGTATGTTAATAGGTAAACAAATATTGACATAAGAAGAACCTTAAAAGATCAACACATACTTAGATCTACAAAACTTATCATTTCACATAACCTTTGACTTCCTCATCCTGATGAAATAGCAAATGATAACAAATTTTAATCAGAAAAAGGAGATTGTAGAGTCATGTAAAATAATAAAGTTCCTACAGCTGAAATCAAGTATGAGAGATATTACAATTAATTATAAGTAGAAAAGACAGAATCCTCAAACTACATGGCATTTAAGGCTTAGACATTTGTTGGTACATGACACTTAAGATACTATGTACCATATATTTTGACCTATGGGTCCAAATGTTAACTATACAGTCCCAGATCAACTGTAATATAATGCACCAGAAGATCTTGGTCTCTGCCGTTTGCCAGGAGTACTCAGTAGACCAAACAACATGGACCCTGATCTGCAGGTGCAAGATCTTTGTTGTTTGCAGACTGACTCGACTTATAAGTGAGTGGATGCAGTATCTTGATCCTTTTTAATCAATGGCAGATATTTTATCTGCATTGGACTGCTTTGGTGGCCTAGTGGTTAGAGCATCCCTCTCGGATGCAGGAGGTCGCTGGTTCGAAACCTGGCTAAGTCATAGCAAAGACTTATAAAAATGTTAAATGCAGCTGCCTTGCATGGTGTTCAGCATTAAGCAGTTAGTGTTAGGACTGGCTGACCAGGTGTCAGGATAATATGATTGGGTGGGACTTGATGATACTTGTCTACAGCATCATCCCCCAGCGCTAGTCATCACTATAAACTGTTCCTCTGCAGACACCATAGTGATATGACTGAAAAATCATTACAGCTACATTTAAAAGCCAAAACAAACGTACGCATTCACACACACACACAATCTGTATTGATTGTATATCCAGAAAGCAATTGCTTGAATCACATGTCATTGTAGGAGTTACTGATAATCCAAATCCATCAACATCATCTTACTTGGTCACGTTATCATCTTGCAAAGTGCCACATTCATCTGCCACTGATGTATCTATCATGATGTTCTGAGAGATCTTCTTGCAAAGAACCTCCCAATTTGTCTATAGATGATGTCCTCAGAACATCAATACTTATGGGGATATCATCCTGCCACACAGAATATTGTTCGTTAATGATGTTTCTCAAACATTATTACTCTCAGAGTCATAACCGATTTCCATGGAAATGCCCAATTCATCAATGTCAAAGTCTGTCTCACTGGCCATTTCAGTGTTACATGGCAATTCATTGATGATTTACTCCAGGCAGCTTATAAATAACACTTATAGTATTTAATAGCCGTCTGTTTACTTTCACTGCTAGATATAAGTAGTTCTAAGGCCTTAGGTATAATCCTCACTGCACCACTTATAATATAGCTAATCTATGACTGGATTTTCCCCACACATGATTTGTCTACATTAATTCTACAACAATACAGTAATTTCGATCCCATTCACACAACAGTTGTTCTCATTTACTTTGATACTCATACACATCAGATCTCAGTCAGGTTAATTTTATAATTTTAGTCCAGCAAAATACCCCCCCCCCCTGTGTTTTGCCATCTCAGACAAAATGACTGCTCTGCCACTCCCTGTAAATGCTATAACAGCTGTTAACTTTGAGCTTTTCACACCAGAGACTCTTCCCTCTGTTGGAAGTAATTAAGAAATGTATTAATGTTGCCAAACCTGAATTTTCTCTTTTATGCAAACAGGCTTTTGTTATGCTTTCCTTCATTCTTGAAACACTCAAATGTGTTGCATGGACTATGAATAAGATTATATTATTATACTTATTTAAAAGTGGTATACTTATGTATGTATGTATGTATGTATGTATGTATGTATGTATGTATGTATGTATGTATGTATTGTAACAGCCAAGCTAGGTCCTGATAATACTACATAGGAGTATGGCACCAGGGATCAGTATGCTTCTTATCAGCTGGCTAAGGAGGGGAGAATGGAGTAAACCATAACACAAAATGATTCATTTATTAAGAAACATTGAATAAAGTCAGTTCATAACCATGAACGTCTTGATATATGATAACTTCACACAAGGTCTGGGTACACATTAGCACCATGCTATTAGTTCATTATATTATTACTCCTTTAAATAAATACAATGATATAATATTGACCACATTTGGATTAGTTGTAATAAAGAAGAGAAAGTATGACTTGATTGTAATATGCGAAATGTAAAATCTACAAGGAAAACACTTGTTTGACTTCAGACTTCAACTATAGCTTGATACTTATTTGAAGTGAATTGATATAGATAGAAGTAAATTGGATGTGCGGTCGGTGAGAAAAACACTGAAAATGATTTAGACAACTAGTAATTTACAAAATAAAAACATAAATAAATTCTGTCTGTATAGATTGCTAGATTAATCAAGTATTGTTGAATTGAATTTAAAATGTCAAGTCGGGGAGGAAAGCATTCACAATGATTTAGACATTCTATTTCCCTAAGAACATTTCTCGACCTATAATTTAAGAAAGTAATTATATATTTGTAGTGTAAAGAAACTTCTCGTATGATTTGAGCTTCATAAAACCACTTAAATAAAGAAAATTAATAAATAAATAACATTATTGGTCTCTGAGGACAACACTCACTTGACCGTATAACTGAGTTTCAAATAACAAATGATACAACAATATCTAGTTTGCTTGTAAAAATAAATTAGAAATTACTAGAATGTATATAATTTTGGAAGAGAGAAACAATTATAAACAACCAAAATATTCTTAAATAAATATTGCTTTGTGCTTGAATAAACTTTAAACGAAAATGTTCTGTCCATAATATTGCAAAAAGTTCCATAACTCTAAAATAAACTAAACAAAACAAAATTAAACAATACATTAATATATATAACTCACAATAACTGTGATGTACCTAGTTTGATTGCTGATAACTGACCAAAACCCACAGGCTGCACACAAAGCCTTATATTCTCAAGACAAAACCCACAACCAACTGAGCCCACAAAACCCACAAATCCAACAAACCAACAACGCCCACAAAACCCCGAATTCTAAGAAAACCGCACAATACCCACAACCGACAAAACCCACAAAACGCCTAGTTTTTTTTTGGAATATTCAAACAAGCATGAGCTAGTAGTAATGCATGTACATATTTAGTCAATTTTCACAATGATTATATATAGAAATTATCAACTCAATATTTTACACATTACTACATTGAGACTGTATTGTCCCAAGAATAAAATCAGTTTTGTATTTCGCGGGACATATTGTATAATACTGTCGCTCATAGCAATGTTTCGGAAACTGTGCTATGCACTCTTATAATATTACCGAGGTAGACCGCATGATAGGGGAGTCAACATGGGTATAATCCAACGCTTTATTATCGCGGGATCTATATTATCGCGGCAAAGGGATTTTCCGATTAATTTTGGACACGCGCAGTCTGGCGGCTGTTTGTAAATGTAAATCTGTAGCCATTAAGGACGCAAATTTCTTACTGCACAATTTCCTTTAAAATGTCAACATTTTCAACATTTTATTATAAGTTCACAATGAAAAAGAATGAACATCACTTATTTGTAAAGTGCATGCATTTACGTTGATCATCGTATATAAAACTCCAGTCGAACTTGCTTTACTTGCATTGGCTTTGATTACGAAATATATTCATATTATCATCTGATTTTTGACGATTACAGGTCATATACTGGTTGTGACATACATGTCCTTGTAAAGTTAAGGTTGTAATTACATTTCATGGTAGCCGATGTGGACCAAAATGTACAAAATGTTGCTTATGATCATACTTTTGGTATGTAAATAAGAATATAATAACAGTTAAACTTTATTGAAATCAGTAATATTTCAGTAATACTATTAACAATAATAGTTACATTTTACATTTCTTTGTCCGCATTGCATTTAAAATTAATTTAAAATTAAATAATAATTGCTTATAATTTGTAATGATGTTATTCATGGATTTACACTTGAATTACATTTGTGTTTTCGATTTTATCATCGGAACCTTTCTTTTATTGTGGAAATATTATGCCAGTACAAGCGTGGACATTTCATCTCATAGGTAAGTTGTATTTTATGTTTAGTATAATACTTGCGTGCTACCTTACGTGAGTTTGGCAAATACCGCGATAATATAGAGTTGTTCCCCCATGGATCGTTAATCTGGGTCAGCCACCATATGCTGTTTTATATACATTTACGAGCTTCGATTGACAAAGATTTTTTAATAGGAATAAAAATATGCAAAGTCATTGAAACTTTATAACTTATAAATAAGCAGTAATATAAAAACAGTTTTAATATGTACCGATAAGAACATTAAGTACCGCAAGAATGCAGCGTTCCGGGCTATGTACCAAAGAAATAAATAAAAGGAAACCAAACGTAAATGGAATGATGCATACAAATTAAACAACATGGCTATAAACACACTGAGTATGTATCATACAATCTTAAACGGTTAACTAGAAATAGTTATTAATCAAATTATAAAGGCTGCCAGCCGCCGGCATTGATACTCCCAATTTTCTCTAACTCAGAACATGTAGACTATACCAGCTAACAATTAAAATATGAAGTAAACAAAACAGAGGATCATATAAAAAATAATGTCAGCTAATTTGAGCAATTCACTGGTAATGCACTGATGTAAAAATAAAAATTGAGGACGATTTGGATGGCATGAATGAAAAGGGTTTACCGTATATATGTATGTATATCACACTTCATAAATGCAGGTTATTACAGTATGTATGTATGTATGTATGTATGTATGTATGTATGTATGTATGTATGTATGTATGTATGTAAGTATGTATGTATATATGTATGTATCTATGTATGTATGTATCTATGTATGTATGTATGTATGGATGTATCTATGTATGTATCTATGTATGTAAATATGTATCTATGTATGTATGTGTGTATGTATGTATGTATGTGAGTATGTATGTATGTATGTATGTATGTATGTATGTATGTATGTATGTATGTATGTATGCTTATGCACAACAAAACAATACTGAATTGATTTAATAAATGCATTGCAAGAAATTCAGGATACATGAGTATATGCATTCGTCTATCTCTCTCACTCACTCTCTCCCTTTCTCTCAAACATGCCATTATTCATTATTACCAATATTCTGCATCATCAAACTCATAACTTAAATCACATCAATACTTAATTTAAATATTTTAAAAAAATATTTGGCTCTCTCTTTGGGGGCTACTCATGGGCTAGAATCTGAATGTAAAAGACTGATTCTCAATCAGTCCTAGGCTGATCCCAGCATTACAGTGTATTCTGGGCTGATCCCAGCTCAAGTTGAATTGGTGTCAGGCTGATCCCAACATTCGAGTATATTCTGGGGTGAACCAATCTTCAAGTAAGTCTATGCTAGACTGACCCCAACAGTATTGTGTATTCTGAACTGATCCCAGCTCAAGGATAATTTGTGCTAGGCTGATCCTAGCCTTAATGCGTAATCTGGGCTGATCCCAGCTTCCATGGACTGTGCTAGGCTGATCCCAGCTCAAGTAAAATCTGTTCTAGGTTGATCCCAGCATTCAAGGGTCTTCTGGGTTGATCCTAGCTTAAGTAGACTATGTGCTTGGCTGATCCCAGCATGCTAATATATTCTGGGCTGATCTCATCTTAACTAAATCTATGCTAGGCTGATCCTCACATACGAGTGTATTCTGGGTTGATCCCAGATTCGTGGAATAGAGCTAGGCTGATCCCAGAATGAAGAAAATATTCTTATATGTGTCCTATTTAAAACTGTAAAAGAAATATATTTAATGGGCAAGACTGGGGCAAAAATGCCAAATTGAATTTGATTTTAAAAAATATCAAATGAGAGCCACCAAGAGTATGTATGTATGGCACATCTTACGAATCATGCTAACCATATAGAATCAAGTTTATTTGGTAGCAATAATGTTTCAGGTACAACTTCCAATTAAGTATATATTCAAACTTCCACATGAAAGGAGTACATGTAGTCCTATCAGTTGAAGATGAAAAAGAAATAACATAACTATCTAATTATTCAATGAGTAATATTTTATTTTAAAAAATGTCTACTAAATAGCAAAATAACTTAGCTCATCCAAGCTAAAATAATATTGAACATGCTCTAAACTATGAAATACAATTTTTCTAATGTCTTTCAAAACATAGTTCACAAGAAGAAAGAAAATTCTTTCATTTTCTACTTTGTTAACAAAAAAATTCATCCCTCGGGATAATAGGTTTTTGATAACTCTTAATTTGAATTTTACCATGCGTTTAAATCTCTGGAACAACAGTTGTGAAATTAGAACTTTTATAGTTTAATTGTATTTTATTTAAAAACAGTGCCTAGAAAATTCAAGCCCTATACTCATTACTAAGTTAGCAGAAAGAATGGCCAACATTTTCTTTGCAGTTAGCGAACAGTTGGAATTGGAATACATAAACAACAAACATTGTTATGTATATTTAATTTGCATTGGGTTTTTTTTTGTGTGGTTTTTTTGGCTTTTCTCCACAATTATGTGTTATGCATATCTATATCATGTGATTGAACTTCGCCAGTAGATGAATTAAGGGTCCAACTGACAAGTGCCATTTATTTTGTAAACAACATACTACATATATATTTCCCTATTATTATCGATTAAAGATTTAATATTCAGATAATTATTAAGGGAGGTGAGAATGTTTATGTGTATCCGAGTATTGGAAAATTAGTTTATCGTTGGAAATTCATGATCGTTTTGACAACTTCAAATGTTATCGAAAAGAAGTTTACCCTCATACTGGTTCTGTCTTTGTGTTATAGCATTTCATATTAATGATGTTTACTTCAAAATTTCAGTCTGATTGTTGTACTCAGTTTTTAACCTGAGAGGATTTGTTTCCTTAAATTATTCACGGGAATTATAAAGTGCCCAGTATTTCCAGACTAGATTAATATTTTGAGATTATTGTGAATTTATTCAAGGTCATTTTTATTATATCACGGTGATACATCACGATTAATGGCACCTTAGCACATTCAGTATTGGAATTTATTCAGAATGCCATTGGAATTCATTTGGAACCCTTAATTTTTTTTAACATGTGTTAGAAATTGTAGAATTATTTGGGATTTAATTCACAATTCTGTAAGTTGTTTTAAATTTTCACTTTGTATTCAAGGGAAATAAATTACTTGCTAAATTTTACTAAACTATGTTGGCATTTGCTTTTTTCTGTTACTAAGATTAAGACCATAGAGTCGTAACAACGTAAACAGCAAATTTAGGAATCCCCACCTGAATTAGATGCTTCCAAGCTGGACAGTTTATGGTAATTCCTTTGATCTTGTAGTTAAGTTCAGGTGAGGATATACATCTGCCACTTTGTGTTTAATCCTGGTTGAATTTTATTTGCAGTCAATTAAGAAAGTGATTCAAGAAATAATTAGAAAAGCTGTGTGACAGGCTACTAGAGTTTAGAGTTCTGATTGCAGCAAAACAATCATCCCTTACCACCTTCCTTCAAATCAATTGCAACTGATGAAATAAGGCTCTATTCAGATTTGAGCAAACTCTTGACAGTTGTTCTCAAAGACTGATCTAGCTTAATTTAAAATTTTATATGAACCAACTCATAATAGCCGGAGTCGGGTCATAATATTCAACCATTATTCAGAGATATAGGCCACCTCCAATCATATCTAGAGATTTGAGCAGTGATGGAGGATTCGTGAAATTTTAAGACATTCACTTATCCATGTATTCACATGCAGAATCAAATAATCCAATTTTTTTTCTTTCTAAATGCTCAGAGGAACGAGTGGTTTTACTTTGTGGGATTTTGGACATTGTTGGAGAGCTGTAACATTTCAAAGTCTATGACTAGTTTTTTTATTTTCTTTTTTGTATTATATCGGAAAATATTCATGTTGATACTTCATTGAGGAACATATTAAAATCTCTCTACCTCTCTCTCATTTAATAATATAATTAAGCTGCTTTGGATTTTCACATCCTCTTGCTGGGCAGCTAATAACTTGTTATGACCATCAATCAGCCCCAAACTTGCTAGCCAAGCCTGCCTTCCTGTTTGTTTAGCAGATTAGCATTCTCCATATCTTGATCTACAAACAAACTAACATACGTCCTCCACTCTACCGAATTAATGATCTTAATATTATATTTATGTTTTGGGGATAAACTAGAGATTATTAAAGTCTATTTGTTCTTGTTGATGGTGTTGATTTGGCGTTTAATGCCATTTCACAGGGCAAAGTTAGGCTATTCATGGCAGCCAGTATGACTAGTGGTAGAAGAACATAGGAAAGCCCCGATAAGAACCACCAACTCACACAAAACTACAGGTTGCTTTCTCACATACCCACAATGGCCATGCACAAGACTCAAACCGACATGGACAGAGGTGAGATGGCAGTGAGTTTATATATATATATATATATA
>JAECUM010034385.1:0-14936 GCA_016617855.1 Megalonaias nervosa
TATATATATATGTTACTCACTAAAAACGCATGCAGGCGTCCTGATCATATCAATTACATCACTGACCTGCCAACGCTAATGTGTTAACATGAGTCAATGTTAATTTTAACAGCGGTTAAAGTGTCGAGCGCATCTTAATGTGCGTGAAGTTTTCCTGCGCGAATCCACTTTCACTCGACTTTAGTACAAACTTTCTTAAGGTTATTTTCGCGGCTAAGCACACATTAAACAGAAAGAGCAACACCAATGATACAAGTTGGTATATGCTGGTGTCGCTGACGGTAAAGTTGTATTATCCAATGTACACTTTGGGCGCCATCAATAAGCACTTTTAACATCATTTATGGCGTCTGGCGGAATATCTATAATTTCAATTCTCGTGATAACAGACTCACACTAAAGCAACGTCCAAGAAGAATTGTCATGACAAATAAAACTTCACAAAGGTATTAACACACCACGGCACATGTTTAAATCATTTCAAATGGCAGACAATCTGAACATCCATATGTAAAGTCCAGTAAGATATTCCGACTGGGAGTGGCTTAGGTCTCGCTGAGGTTAAGTGATCACCAAGAACTCACCGAAAACAACAAGTTGCTTTTCTTACGTTGTTTCTGATTTATTACTTCCAAAACAGCTTGCAAAAATAAAGAGAGCAATGCGAAACGATTGAGGGGTCACATTGAGGCTTTCTCTGGCAAAGTTAGCTGGACTTATTTTCATGTAGTTGATATCCAAATACAATTTAATTATCTTAATGCGGCGAAACGAAAGAACACTTCGCGGGCATTAAAATTGTCAAAGACAGAGGTGGCACAAACGCAAAAACCGGTGCAATAATTTCATTCCTGGCGGCCATTCCAGCATTGTTATCAGCGGCCGCTTGAAGGGTTGCAAAAGCAGCTGCGTTAGGGGCCGTCAGAACTGGATCAGGGATGACAATGAAAATAAATTATTTCAGGACGCATAAAAATGGAAAGGTCTTCCATAATCTAGGCGCTTGACTCAACGGCTCTCCAGCGGAAATGGTTTTCGGTTGTGACCTCACCGATGACAAGTCCATTGACTAATTTCGATTTGCTCGCTATGGCAAAATCAGTTGAACATTTCATAGGTGTCTTTATAAGTGATGAATTTGCATCAATGATTCCACGTACAAAAAAAAAAAAAACTGGTACTAGATGCATATGGGCTTGCACTGCCACGCGAAGATGTGGATTGTTAAATCTAGGGCGGCACGCAACCACTGTTTTATTCACTCTGTCGTTGAAAACTCGGTTGGATGGCCATTTATTCGGACATCTCGCTGTTGAAGCGTTGCGTGTATGGAGTGTTCACCAACCTAATAAACGTTTATTAATTTAACAATAGAAATTACGCTTAATAGTATACAAAATAGCCATTGACATTTACAGACGCTCAACTACCCGACGTGTCGCTAATGTGGATCGGACCAGGTTTGCTACCAAATGGGATTAAACTGAATTTACAAGCCAAGCAATTACTGATATCGATCCGGGCGAAAGTATGAGTTTTGAAGATTGAATTGGAAAACACCAAACATTTAAAGTAGACATCAAGGTTTTGCTACAAAGCGGCGAGGTGCTGTCGCAAAGAACGTGGCTGAAATCAACGAAATCGGGGGAATCGGAAACTCAGGTATGTCCGTTGCGTTGATAATAGACTATGTCAGTTGCGTTTTTCATAGAATATGTCGAATATGTCACCCAGGTGGTATCAGTCATACCCCCTCTTACGTGTAGGCTCGTACAATAATAACAAGAAAAGAGAGTGAAGTCAACAAGCTTTGTATATTTTAACAAAATAATTTATTTCCCTAGAAAACAATGTAAAAATTGGAAATAGGACTTACGGTTTGTGGATATAATCCAAAATTTAATCCTAAGAATGAAAAATACAAGCCCTATCACTAAATAGTTGTAATAAAATCCAGGTTCGAATCTCGTTGACGTTGCAATATGGAAGACGATGACGTCAGATGTGGTCGTTGTACAAATAGCAACAATTCCTCAATTGCATCACAGTTTATGTTTCCGTATAACTCCAGAATAAATTTCCACTGAATTTCTTTCTCCCAGAACTTTTTATAAAATGGTATATTTGTTTGGTTTTCTAGAGAATAAATTATTAAATTCCAAAACCAAATGAACTTCAAAAACAATCTGGCTTCAACAATTGAAACCTCTCGAGCCCTCAAGGTTTAAAATACAACTGACTGAAAAGCTCTCAGAAAGGGTATTAAACCCAACTAAAACATCATCCCATTCTCGCGTGATAGGTCACGTGGTCTCTTGACACTTGAACAACGTAATAGAAAAAATGAAATTTGTCACGTAGCAAGAACAGCCCTGTCAAGGACCAGATTCTCACTCTGAAATAATTTAAAAATAAAAGATTGTTTATTCAGACTAACATGTAGGCCGAAATGACCTTGGCAATAGCCAATCGTTTTCGCGTAGTGTTTACAAAACGGTGTACCAGAGAGAACTAAAAATAATGCTAATGTAACACCTTTTACGTTTTAGATAAACAGAATTTACTGAAAGAAAATATCGAATCCCGTGAAAATAATCATTACAATAAAATATAATGAAACAAAATTAAAATAAAAAAGAATTTCAAAACTAACAGACAAGCAATTTAATTACATATACGTAACACGACATCAATACATCTTGTAAGCTCATCGTCCGAAATGACGGACATGTTTTCAGTACTGTAGGGAATACTATTGATAACCTAATATTCACTTTTTAATCGTGTACGAGTCCGGTGCATACTTGTTCATCTTAACCGGAAATACGAGTAGGGTGCAGTAAAAATAGTGGAAAATGACAATCGACTTAATAATATGCCAATATCATATATCATCGGCAGCAATGCTACAAAATATTTCACATTTGCACTGACAGGGCTGTAAATCGCTGGAGATGAAATTCATTTTGAATGATTCAACATCTATGTGGCCGGATACTTAACTTTCAATAGCGTTTGTGTTTAAGACGTTATTATGTATAAGTGATGGTTTCTGTACCCTTTGGTGAGGCTGCTGAATTTGCCGAATGGGCGTTTGATGCGCTCAGGGCGCGTGCTAACATCAATAGCAATTTCGGTCCACTTGATGAATATCTGCATCAGATTGTTGTTTCCAGACCCACATATACCATATAATCTGGCTAAAGCCAATTAGAAAATGACAGAACCACTCTAAAATTCCGATACCAACTCGACGTCAACTTGGAGTTATGGCATTATGGGGTAAAACCGATCAACCACTGACTGAACTACCAGGTGCAAAAAATACACTGGAATTGTTTTCTGCGACGACGAAGTTGAGTTCCCCGACAAATCCACCCCAGTTGCTGTTACGACCATGTAGTTTAATTACTTGTGTGTTAAAATTTGAATTCCTTTTATTTCATTTTTGTATCATTATATTTTATTATGATGATGACTATGTTCACGGGATCTGATATTTTTTGAAAGAAACATCGCGTTTATTTAGAACGCAAATATGACTCTCGGCTTGCGTAAGCATTATTTTAGATTACCGAATGGATAAACAACCGGCGTAAGCGATTGGTTGTGGCCAAGGTCATTTCCTAAGCATATGTGATTGCATCGTGTACTGCGATTGTTAGATGATGAAATAACCACGCGTTCTTCGTGCGTGTGCATGAAATGACTTTTTGGTTCGGTTTAAAAACACTTAGGTCCCTGTGAAATAGTCAGAGTCGTTCTTATACCTTGAGAAGAAGGTATTATTTTTCTTGTGCTGGAAAGAGTTTATTTTCTTCTTTACATCTGTAGAGCTCGAGATGTGTCTTGTTATAGATGACAGCTATAGGAGTTCATCTACTTTTTAAGTAATAATTTATTTTTCCCTGGAGAACTACACAAGTGGTTTAAGACAAAGACATTCAGTGAAATTCATTCTAAATTGGAAGAGTACAGTACAAATTGTGGTTCAACGTGAAATTCTGGACATTTGTGTAAAGACTTCATCTGACGTCATCATCCTCCATCTTGGACCGTCATCAAGATTCGAACCTGAATTCAGTTAAAATTATTTAGTGATAGGACTTGTATTTTTTTGAGTACTAGGATAAATGTTTGGATTTTCTTCACAAACCGTAAGTCCTATTTCACATTTTCATCTTTTCACCGTGTTTTCTAGGGAAATAAATTATTTTTGTTAAAACTTACAAAGCCTGTTGTCTTCACTCTTTTCTTTTGTTACTTTTGAACGAGCCGATACGTAACAGAAAGAAAATTGCAAAGCTCGTCCTTGGGATATTTGAATTTGGCTAAAATATTTCAGAAAATTGTTTTTTGAAATTTAAATTCCCCTAGTTTTCAAATCCCAAGTATTATTTTTACATTTTGTTTGAAATCTTTAGTGAAAACAACAGGCTTTCTTTCACAATGTCATTAAAAGTGGAAACTTTTCTTTCTAGTCCAACTAAGAAGCAGTTGGATAATCTGAAAAAAGATGAGCTGCTTGAACTTGTCAGAAAGTATGATCTTTCTGAAGCAAAATCTTCCTTAACGAAACAAGAAATTAAAAGAATTTTGATTCGATATTTTGTAGAAAAGAATGTTTTTGATAATAGTGTTTTGGCTTCGGTCAGTAAGTCGGTATCGGACTCTGACATAAAATTAATGGAATTATAAATGAAATACAAAATGGAATTGGAGTTAAGAAAACTCGAGCTTCAGAGAGAGGAAACAGAGATAGATAAACAAATGAAATTACAATTATAAGAGAGAGAGAGAGAGAGAGAGAGAGAGAGAGAGAGAGAGAGAGAGAGAGAGAGAGACAGGAGAGGGAGAAAGATAAACAATTACAATTTGAGAAAGAGGAGAGAGAGAGAGAGAGAGAGAGAGAGAGAGAGAGAGAGAGAGAGAGAGAGAGATGCAAAGAGAAGAATGGAAGGGAATTTCAAATTAGAATGAAAGAATTAGAGCTGGAAAAAGGCAAACACTCCCCTACTTTTGATGTTCATAGAAATATCAAGTTAGTACCCACTTTTCTGGAAGAAGAAGTAGACAGATATTTTCCTTATTTTGAAAAAGTTGCTGAGAATTTGAAGTGGCCAAGGGAGTACTGGACTCTAATATTGCAATGTGTACTTACTGGTAGAGCTCGTAATATTTACATTTCACTTTCACTGGAGCAGAGTGCTGACTATGATGTGGTTAAGGACTGTATTTTGAAGGGTTATGAGTTGGTCCCCGAGGCTTATCTGCTAAAATTCAGGAATTCTAGAAAACTAACCGACCAGACCTATGTTGAATTTGCATGGGAAAAAGCATATCAATTTGATAGGTGGTGCTCTTCTAGAAAGTTCAATAAAGATTACGAAAGTCTCAGACAACTCATGTTAGTTGAAGAGTTTAGGAACTGTGTCCATAGTGACATTAGGATGTATCTTTATGAGCACAAGACTGAAACCTTGGAAAATGCTGCTCTTGCTGCCGATGAGTATTCCTTAACTCATAAAGCTCCTGTTGTTTGCAAATCATTCACTCAGCAGTCTACTGGTAGAAAGGTATTTCAGCTCAAAACGACTCCTCCTAAAACTCAGTCTGGCACAACTTCTAAAAATCAAGCTTCTGATAAACTTGATTCAAAATCCTTGTCTATTCCTACGTGTACCTATTGCAAGAAAATAAGACACGTCATTTCTGATTGCTTCAAATTGAAATATAGGCATTAGAATCAAGATAGACCTGTCCCAAATGTTCTTATTTCTAAGAGTTCAAGGTCACGGTCATGTATTGAAAAGAATACATTTGTTGGGTCTCAAAAACCCCAGTCTGATTTTATTATGGAGAATTATGAACCATTCATGTCGAAGGGTTCTATATCACTCTTGGGTGATTCGGCCAATCCTATCCCTATTAAAATTTTAAAGGATACAGGAGCTTCTCAGAGTCTTTTAGTGTCAGGTATTTTGCCTTCTTCTGAGAAGTCCTGTTCTAATGAGAGTGTTCTCATTCAGGGAGTAGAGTGCGGCTTTGGTAATGTTCCTCTCTATTCTGTAAATTTGACATCAGACTTAGTTTGAGGACCTGTGACAGTCGGTATAGAGTCAAATTTACCCGTTGAAGGCATTCATTTGTTGCTAGGCAATGACCTAGCTGGAGACAAGGTTGTGGTTAATCCACTTGTAACTGACAAGCCTTCTTTGGATCAGAGAGTTGATCCTATTGAAAAAGAATACCCTAAGATATACCCAGCTTGTGCAGTTACCAGAGCTATGGCAAAGAAAGCTCCTGAGAATGATTTTGATAAGGAAAATATTCCTTTAGCTGATACATGTATTGGTCAGGCTTTCGCTGAGGTCACTTTCACTTCTAATTTGGATCAATCAGGTGGTATTGATCACAGTGATCCTCTTTTAAATACTCATTCTCTTTTATCTGATCAGGGTGATAAACGACAATCACTTGTCGTCGAACAGGAAAAGGATCCTGAGATCTCCTGTTTGTTTCAGAGGGCCATTAGTGAAACTGAAGCCACTGAAGTACCTGTCTGTTATTTCATTAAAAATGGAATTCTTATGAGAAAATGGAGACTTCCCGAGGTACCTGCTAATGACGAATGGTCAGTGAACTATCAGATTGTAGTTCCAAAATCTTACAGACCGGAAATACTTAGTTTGGCCCATGAAACTCCTCTGGCTGGTCATTTAGGGATAAATAAAACTTATAACAAGATCTTGACTCACTTTTATTGGCCAAAAATCAAAAGTAATGTTTGTAAATTTTGTAGATCTTGTCATACTTGTCAAATGGTAGAAAAGCCCAATGAAAAGATACCTAAGGTTCATCTACAACCTATTCCTGCATTTGACGAATCATTCAGTAGAATTATGGTAGATTGTGTTGCTCCCTCACCAAAGACCAAGTCAGGCAACCAATATTTGTTGACCATTATGTGTGCGTCAACAAGATTCCCAGAGGCAATTCCTTTGAGGAATACTATAGTAAAAGCTTTGATAAAGTTTTTTTTACTCAATTTGGCCTTCCGAAATCTGTCCAATCAGGTCAAAGGTCAAATTTCATGCCTGGAATTTTTCAGATTGTTATGCTTGAATTTTGCGCGCAGAAATTCAAGTCAAAAGTGAAACTATGGTTTCACATAACTTCACTTGAGAGAATTTTTGAGTCCTGTAATATAGTTCATTCTCTCTTGCTCATTCTTCAAAATTTTCTTCAAATTAGATTTTATGGCCCTTACAGAATAAAGAAGAAAATGAATGAGTTAAATATTAATAATAATACTTTGATCTAAATAAATTAATAGAGTACTAGTATACTGAAAGAGATAACCAGGTAAATTATGCAATTAATTTAGTTGTACCTGTCCCACCAAATGAGGATTTGAGTGTAGGAATTCAGTCGGATTCTACTGATCTTGGAACAACAAATCTTCGTAATTCGGAAATTATGGAAAATCTAGACCAGAAACTTTCTCATTTATAACAACAAGAAAAGGGTGAACTTAAACAATTATTGTATGAATATGAGCACTTGTTTCCAGGCGTACCTACAAGGACAAACAAAATTTTTCATGACGTTGAAATTGTAGATTAAAAACCCATGAAACAACACCCATACAGGATGAACCCTCTCAACAGGAATACTTGAAAAAGGAGATTCAGCATTTACTGGAGAATGATTTTAGAGGGCCCAGTAAGAGTGATTGGAGTTCACCGTGTATACTTGTTCCGAAACCTGATAAAACTTTCCGAATGTGTATTGATGATAGGAAGGTGAACTGTGACAAAAACAGATTCATTTCCATTACCAAGAATCGATGACTGTATCGACAAAATTGGAAATGCGAAATACGTCAGCAAATTCAACCTTCTGAAAGGATTTTGGCAAATTCCATTAACGGAAAGGGCAAAGAAATTTCGGCATTTGTGACTCCAGATGGACTCTAACAATATAAAGTAATGCCATTTGGGATGAAGGGTTCTCCAAGTACTTTTCAACGCATGATGAATATGATTACCTCTGGTCTAGACAATTGTGATGCTTATATTGATGATGTTATCATCTACAACAAGACCTGGAAAGAACATCTAACCACGATTCGGAAATTCTTTGACAGACTCACTGAAGCAAATTTGACTATTAATTTATCTAAAAGTGGGTTTTGTCGTGCTTGTGTTACTTTTCTTGGACATGTTGTGGGACATGGTCAAATTAAACCTATAGATGCTAAGGTCAAGGCTATCTCTGAATTTCCTGTGCCTGTCAGTAAAAAGCAGCTGATGCAATTTTTGGGTATGGCTGGATACTATCGCAGATTTTGTTCTAATTTCTCTAATATTGTTGAACCTCTGACAAACTTGTTGAGAAAGAAAAACAAGTTTCTTTGGACTGAAAAATATCAAGAGGCTTTTGATAGGTTAAAGGCCATACTTAAAAGTGCACCAGTTCTAACAGCTCCAGTTTTCAGTCAACCATTCAAACTATCTGTGGATGCAAGTGATGTTGGGGTTGGAGCAGTATTGATTCAAGATGATAGAAATGGTGTAGAACATCCAGTGTGCTATTTCTCTAAGAAATTAAATAAGCACCAAAGAAACGACTCAACAATCGAGAAGGAATGTTTGGCTTTAATACTGGCATTACAGCGTTTTGAAGTTTACATCAGCTCAGCTCCTTCTCCGGTTGTTGTGTATAGTGATCACAACCCCCTTACTTTCATGAACAGGATGAAAAATAAAAATCAAAGACTATTAAGGTGGAGTTTATTTTTGCAAGAATACAATCTTGTCATCAGGCACATCAAAGGAAAAGACAATTTAATTGCAGATGCACTTTCCCGTATATAGAAATATTATTTTCATATACACCTTTGTATAATTCATAAGAGTTCTTCTCATGTAATTTTTTTTACGTCGTGTATAGTTTACATCTGGTAAAAAAGAAAGCTTTATTACGTTAATCTTTCGTTTTTTCTTTATGGGGGAAAGTGTTACGACCATGTAGTTGAATTACTTGTGTGTTAAAATTTGAATTCCTTTTATTTCATTTTTGTATCATTATATTTTATTATGATGATGATTATGTTCACGGGATCTGATATTTTTTGAAAGAAACATCGCGTTTATTTAGAACGCAAATATAACTCTCGGCTTGCGTAAGCATTATTTTAGATTACCGAATGGATAAACAACCGGCGTAAGCGATTGGTTGTGGCCAAGGTCATTTCCTAAGCATATGTGATTGCATCGTGTACTGCGATTGTTAGATGATGAAATAACCACGCGTTCTTCGTGCGTGTGCATGAAATGACTTTTTGGTTCGGTTTAAAAACACTTAGGTCCCTGTGAAATAGTCAGAGTCGTTCTTATACCTTGAGAAGAAGGTATTATTTTTCTTGTGCTGGAAAGAGTTTATTTTCTTCTTTACATCTGTAGAGCTCGAGATGTGTCTTGTTATAGATGACAGCTATAGGAGTTCATCTACTTTTTAAGTAATAATTTATTTTTCCCTGGAGAACTACACAAGTGGTTTAAGACAAAGACATTCAGTGAAATTCATTCTAAATTGGAAGAGTACAGTACAAATTGTGGTTCAACGTGAAATTCTGGACATTTGTGTAAAGACTTCATCTGACGTCATCATCATCTTGGACCGTCATCAAGATTCGAACCTGAATTCAGTTAAAATTATTTAGTGATAGGACTTGTATTTTTTTGAGTACTAGGATAAATGTTTGGATTTTCTTCACAAACCGTAAGTCCTATTTCATATTTTCACCTTTTCACCGTGTTTTCTAGGGAAATAAATTATTTTTATTAAAACTTACAAAGCTTGTTGTCTTCACTCTTTTCTTTTGTTACTTTTGAACGAGCCGATACGTAACAGTTGCATTCCCGATTGATTATGCCCCACCATTACACTCTGACCCAATCAAGAAGAGATACATCTCGACTGTTATTCACAAGGACACACTTATTTGGGTAACAGTGCTTGGACAAAGACGAGAACGATCCTTTCAGGCAACATTAAATGGCTCTATTGATGTGTTTCTATATGAACGTGGTATTAGACTCCCAGAACGCACAAATGCAGGAGACTTAAATATTTCTCAAGCAGATATTTTATATAATTGAATAACAATTGTACCAATATAAAAGAATAGTTAGTTAAAATTGCATGTACATTTTGCGCATGGACGTGATAAGTCTGGACAGGATCTGCTTGTTGAGCAATTATTCTATGTAACGTTGTCCCTCTTGGTAATGAGGGATGGCTAATTAGATTTGGCAGTCGTTATCTAGAGGATGACCTCCCTCGATTTTATTGCCCGGTGTGAGTGGATAGATACAATATCAACAGAGAACTGAGCAAGGCTATGGAGAAGAAATAATACAATACGAGCCGCTTTAGACAAGAAAATAAAAAATTTAATCAATAACAAAAAAACTAACAGTGTCAGGTTCAATTCAAACAAATTTACGTTAACAGAATTTCGATAGCAGTGCTCTATTTTGGATTTGTTTCATCATGGTAACGAGTGGTGAAAAGAGCACAATGTTCACACCTGATTTGCATCACTTAGCGTCGCTTTCTGTCTTTGTCTCCGGTATCACAAGTCTTCCCACCTTCACTTGTATACGTTGATCTTATTTGATGTTTCTATTCTGAACGCTTCATCTCTTTTCCGGACTTCCGTCTTCGGACTGTCCCCGTCTGTTCCTGGGAGCTGTTTCCTTGAATGACAAGATTACCACTAAATCTCTATATGTATCACCTTCTATACGTATATAGAATTCTCTCACTTTCGTTACTGAGAAAGGATAAACTAACTATCCAAACACTGCATAGATTCTGACATAATGTGACCTTAACGATTAATAGTCCTTACAGGTTTAGACTTTATTTTGAGTAAGGTACAATCGTTATCTCTAGTTACAAATGACCCCTGTAATATACATCTAAGTCTGACCTAATTCGATAGATCATCACTATCTCTACACAGCGGCTGACAACAAATGACAACAAATTAACATGTGAGCGGTGCATATAAACAACATTCCCGTATCTCTCTGCATACTCTACCATGTGACTCCTTAGACATCTAACCTAGTCAGTTCCACTCATTAAGATACATACTATCGATTACTATTGCATAAGATTCCCTAACTTCTGGCTCATAGCAATCCCTAACCTACAAGATTCTTTAAGCATTACAAAATCATATATAAATATGCAATTATCGTTAACTCAGGACAAAGGAAATTAATTCATATAACCCTATGAAATCCTACACATCTGAAAATTTGGATCGCATGCAATCAGTCATTTCTATCAATGAACTAGTAACTGCAAAATTAAAGAAATAAATTGCATAAACAACTCTAGCATATCAACAGATTTCCATGAAATCGAAAAAACGCTACCTAAATGAATCCTAGTTATATCAAATACATTTGCATAAACAAGACAAATAAAATAGAAAATTACATGAAAATTAAAATTGTGTACCTTAATGCTGTTCTTTTCAGCAGCTGTGCATCCAAGCACTAAAGCCTGTCCGTTTTTACAAAACAGCCACCTGGTCCCCTTTTACTTGTTTAACGAGGAAAGCACTATTCTTTAGTTTTTCCCCGGAGCCAGACGAGTCTTGTCTCTCGCAGGGAAACCCTCGGACTAAAGAATTTGACCAAGGTCGCTACTTTAAAATTCAACATTACTTCCAAGGTGTACGTCTTAATTTAAACTGACCAATCGAAATCAGCGGTTCCTAATTTTTCCCCAAGATAATTATTTCTTTCGTCAGATTTTGACAGCCTAGAATCTGAGAAATACGATGCATATCGACTTCCCTTTGAAAATGACTATTTGACATGGGATTCACATCAAGCGGTTATGGTCGGTAACTTTAATGTTTACTTTCTCAGGACAGCGTTGCGATGTCCGGGTCAGTTCTAAATGAGCCATAGATGCTGGCCTTTCAAGTTTAACACTAACATGAAGAAAAGATCGAAGTGACCCATCACAAAAACCTTGCTAACTTGACTGTAATAAAATTTTAATGTACAATGAATTCAATTTTAAGGTTCCATACTTAATCAAAATTCGACACATTACATTCTATAAGATCACATTATTAGTAGTATAACTATGATGACCCTGAATGTTACCGACGCGACCAAGTGGAACAACAGCTAGGAGATGAAATCACAAAGAGAACCACGTTGCTTATAGAATACAGTTGGACTTGGATGTGGCAAAATCACAACTACGGCAACTATTATAGTCGGAATTGTTGTTGGAACCTCATCAGTGGTAACAGGTTCACTGATGGCAATGGTAAATAATCTCGTTACGGATGCATTCACGAATGTGGATCTGTTCATTACTTCTAGCGGCGGAATAAAAGCAGTCTCCATACAATTAATAAATTCCACTTGATGGTTATTGAGAATTAATTATCATGGCTGTGTTCGACACCCCTTTGGAAAACGAATGACAACTTCGCGCACAGATACAGAACGGAGGAATATTGCATTTACATGCAGTAAAAATAGAGTAAATGTTTTCCAGTACACTTACAGCAGATGTCATAATCATTACTCGTATGATTTCGCAATCGAGTGATTGAAGTAGTAATAATCATTTGTTGATTACTGATCAAATTTGAAGTTTCTACCCCACATGCATTTCATGTTGCAGTAACGCCTGTGGATAACGTTCACGCCAGGCCAGATGTGCGTGATATGAGGACAAATTCATAGGAGGGGGGGGGGGTCGAAGGCGGTGTCCTTGCTCAGTACACATAAAAACCACTATTATCGTACGACTACGTGTGATTACATGAGATGACACGTGTCGATAGGGTAATGGCAATATGCAGAGCGAAGCGCTGTAGCTATTAGAAACAAGATACAACACAGTGTATGAGGGTTATGTAGAGATTGCAAAACTTGCGACAAAAGAACTTGAAGCGGATGCAAAGGCGGTTGTTCGTATGAGTGCTGTTGAACCCGATCCTCACAAAGTCTCATTTGAGATTTACAAGGTAACGCAGTACACTGCGCCTATTCCCAAAAGGCTTGGACCTGAGCTGATACTGCAACTTTCGCGAAGCCAAGGGTGGGTTTGAGGTTGAAGGGGCCATGTTAGTGTATAAAGTGGTGTATGATTCTGGATAGTCAAAATGGACGTAAAAGACACTAATTTTTGTTGGGGTCGTTCTTGTGGATGGAAAATACTTCATTCTTTCCAAGTTTTTCACCCTAGGTTGGGATACGGATATGCAGACCGTGGTGGATAACTTTGACCCGATGAGGTGAAAGAGTGTAATGGTGGGCAATTATTAACAATTACATGTAAAACAAGGCCTAGGCTTCTTACTGGCATTGACGGACCTTACTTAGGAACGCTCACTCATTGGCATCTGTTATGTACAGTTTTGATGAATTGCTAAATCCAACATTTTGATCCCTCTCAGAGACGGATTCCTCAACTGCGACGCGCAGTTCGTGATGAAACAATTTGAAAACGCCACCAGAGGAAATTGCCTGTCAGTAGTCCGTCGCATGAAGCTGGAAGAATAGAAAAGGCGAGTTCACGATATATGTACTAGCAGATATCGACGACATTGCCGACCTAGAAAAAGATCCCCAAGCATTCTGTCACCCTAACATGCGTCACTGGCGGCGACAGGTTGAGAAAGCGAGAGGTGTCTCTCAAGGAAGCGAGAAATACAGCTCATTGTCCATAACAGGCATGTCTGGCCAGATACACTTCATTTTGCTCATGTGCGCAGGATCCATCAGGGTACAAAGGTATTGTCGGTTATCGATGGTAGAGGTGACAAAAATCTGGATCTCAAGCTTGTGGAATATTTTGTGCTAACGGATGGATGGTGTTGTAGAACGAACAGAGATATTCACGGTCTGCACCATGTATACAAACAACCCCAAGGAGCTGGCGGCCCAAGTATGAAGCGACATATTCGCTGCGGCTAGCGTAGCAAGAGGGAGAATATGTTGGAAACCAAGGTCTAGCTAATATGAGTTGAGTTTGGGGATGGAGGGCTCTGGAACAGCCCCAGCGGCTCTGCCTTGGAGGAGATGGTTAGTCTTGACATTACCACCTGCTATCAATGCAACTTTAGTGGGATGGATGAGTGTAGCTAGTTCTTTGAGTGGTTTGATCATCCATGCCATGAAATGACAGTCGTGTCTGTTAACTAGCCTCTCCAATTAGTGGACGTAACGAGCTTTGCACAAGTACGTTCGTGAAAGGTTTCCCCCAAAATTCATCCATTAAGAATAAATGAGAAAATGATGCTCCACGAAACGACAGTGGCTGGGCCCTCATCGTGGATGCTGGCTTTTGTTGCTGAGACTGGCGTGTTCGCGCATTTAAATGTAGTTGAGACTAATATTTACTACAAACGTTTAATTGCCGGAGGACAAGGAAATGGGTGGAATTATTATCGGCAAGTTCACAACTGACAGTGCAAATGATTGCAGTTTATGAAGCATTAGTAGTAAGGGAAAAGGCTGGTTTTGGCTCCAACCCCCTCCCCACTCTCAGAACAAATATAAATTTACTCTCTCGGGACCTAAAATTCCACCCAAAAACGATTTTCCTAAAATTAAAAAGCTGGTTCTAGCTCAAATATATTTTGAGATTAAATGAGCCCATCCCCAGCCTTTCTATCTACTATTACAATCACTTTCACAGCGAGGCAAAACAATAATTCTCAGTTATTCTGTTATCTGTTTGATTATTAAACAAATAAATATATAAATTGCCCAACCAGCCTTCCAAAAGACTATAAAATAAATCTACAGGATTTTGTTTGTAATAGATGTTGCATTATATATGCAGTCTGGAAATCAATAATACTATACAAACATATCTGT
>JAECUM010034386.1:0-17812 GCA_016617855.1 Megalonaias nervosa
ATATATATATATATATATATTGTTGTTGTTGTAGAGTTTAACGCCATTTTTCAGCACAAGATAGGCTATACATGGCGGCCAGTATAATTGGTGGAGGAAGAACCCTGGAAAACACCGGGAAGAACCACCGACCCACGAGAAGCTACTGGTAGGCTTTCTCACATACCAACGTTAGCCGAGACTGGGACTCGAACTCACGCAGACAGAGGTGAGATGGCAGTGATCCGTAACGGTGAGCGCTTTAGACCACTCGGCCTATAATGTTTTTGTTTACTAGTTTACTAATTTCCTTAGGTGTCGAAGTGGTGTTGTGTAGAATTTTCCTGTGTCTGTAGAAAGGATCTTTCTAATTTCGATGCTAGCAAAAGAAATTAGTCTTCTATTTATTTTGTTGAATTTTATTTTCTATTTTGTAGAGAAAATACAAATTTAGTTATGTCAGATAGAGTGTACTATATGCACAGTTTTCCTCTTTTTTGTCTTCTTTTCTACTGGTCAAATTGAATCAGAAGTTGATCCGAATGTTTCCTTTTCCCAACATGAAAAGGTTATAGTATTCTTATACATGCGCACTGATACGCATATATAAATATTGCAACAGTAGGTTCTATTTCACATTAGCCCATCGCTTCTATACTCACGAAATCAGTGATGAATTTCCACTGACTAAACATAAGCGAAGTAAGAAAATAATGAGAAAATATTAATAATCCATGTGGTTTAATGAATTAAAACATGGTACACAATGTATTTGTAATCACCTTTGATTTCGCTTTGATCTCTCTCTCTCTCTCTCTCTCTCTCTCTCTCTCTCTCTCTCTCTCTCTCATAAGGTGAAATACGGAGAAATATGTGTAGTCCGAGAGAAAAATAAAATTGAATTTGCACCAATTAACCTACACGAACCTGGGTATTCATATTGGATTAGGCGTACACTTTCCGTGGGATTTTAATAGTGTTCACGATACCAGTGATACAAAGTTGTAATAGCCTGTCAAGATTACACGGTACATTTCTTGGTTAGGAGGAATACAATGCTGTAATCTACTTATTTCCTACTGTATTATAAAACCTATTAAAATCGATCTAAAAACTGATTACGTAATATTAAAATATTAGAATGTTCCCCCCACCGCCTTTGTCTCTCACTCACTATGTTAGTTCGTAAAGCAGCAGACTAACTAAAGAAAGTTACGGATGGGCCGTTGGCCAAAATAAATGCATTTATGGTAATCACCCCAACACCACCACTACGCCCCGCCCCCCCCCCCTCTCTCACACACACACACACAAACACTTTTGGACGGTCTGTCTACATGTCAGTTTTACCAGTTTTACCAGTGTATCTCTACGTGTGTGTCTCTGTCTGTGTGTGAACCATCGTAGGAAGATACCGGCGAAAATCCGTGAAAAACGAGCATGGCGGATTTTAGTGTCATGAAATGATGTATCTGGACCTTTGAACGATAGTAAAATTTACGGTCACACGGACAAACTGAAAGGGGGAAGAAATAAATGAATGAGAGAAACAATTGTCAAGTTGGTAGAAATGTTAATTAAATTATAATAATGACGTACATCACCCGTAAATACATTTAAATGTTTGAATTACCACTTGTTGGTTCGTCATTTCGCTTAGTTTACACTTCTCAATCACCTGTAAATGAATGGCTGTGCGTTCAGTGTTAAGTAGCTGACCTAACCATTCTATACTCGTACAGTAGTGCTCTACTTTCTTCATTTTAACTGCCTTTTATGCTGAAGTCATAAGTGTGTTTTATATATGTTTAATCAATATCAATGAAAAAAGAATTTAAAAAAGAACAGCTGATCAATTTGCAAAGAAGATTGTAATTAGCCACATAAGGTAAAATAACTATATTTCGCAGCGGACCTACTGGGCAGGAATGTGCCGAGTTCATTCATTTCGTCAATATACAGTTGCCCGTAGTCAATCTTAACTGCTTTGGAAATGCAAGTATGTGACTTTGTAAGTGATATAAATAAAATATATGTATAGTATGTACGCCGTATCTTTGATAAACAACTCGTATAAATTTTTCATTAAAAGCCTCGTTTTCTTTGAAGGAAAATTTATGCATCTCGTGGTATATATATATATATATATATATATAGCAGCGCTATATATATATACATATATATACATATATATATATACAACACAGCCGCAACGTACAGCGTACATACGATAGATAGATAGATAGATAGATAGATAGATAGATAGATAGATAGATCAAATTTTCTTATTCAAATGCTCTGTCATAAGAATGTATCAAATCTTTAATACGTAGTTAATTTGAAAGCTATCGTGAACACAATATATGTGAATAGATAGATTTAATATAACGTTTTATCTATATTAAGCAACATTTCTCACTCAGGATTTCTAAAGTTAGTTTACCACGAAATTTGCTTAAAGAATTCCCTTCATATTTGACAAGTTGGAAGTCTAACGCAGAAATGGTAACTTCAACCAGAATTTAGATGAGATTATGGAGTACAATATATGTATTCTAGAGGTGTTTCTTCAGAGACATAAATGCTGATACACCACTCCCACAGTTTACTTATGACAAAGTGTGTAGTTATTTAGGGCCACTCAACAGACGTTTTTAAGACCTGGACAAAAAGGTATATAAAGGACGGTATGCAAGATGGGCAACTTATGAGCATAAATTATTTTTCAAGAATGAATGAAAGACACAAATAAAAAATTATGACTGGATGGATGAATGTTGTGTTTGATGCAGATGAATTCGTGAGTGAATGTTAGTGTGAATGCCCTGTTAGGATGGATCCAGACCGCCATTGTAAGCATGTTTGTATTTTTGTATGGTCTGATTTATTTTGCTTATCATGAGGAGTTTAAAATTGCAGAAAGCTGCACACAAAAACTGCAGACATTTCAGACCGCTCCGGTGGCCTAAGTGGTTAGAGCGTCCGTCTCGGATGCGGGACGTCGCGGGTCCGAAGCCCGGTCGAGTCATCCAAAAGACTTATAAAAATGGTACTAACAGCTGCCTTGCCTGGTGTTCACCATTAAGAGGTAATTGTTAGGACTGGTCTGTCTGTTGTCAAGATAATATGACTGGGTGGGGGAATGATGCTACCTGTGTATGGCATGATGCCCCTGTGCTCAACATCACTATGAAATGCCACCCTGCAGACATCGTAGCGAAATGAGTCAAATTGTTAACGCTACGTTAAGAATCCAAAATTCACACACGCAGACCTTTCAATCAATGTTTCCTTAAATTTTAATATATCTGTTTCTCTTGGAGAGTTCTATAAACAATTTGAAGAAATTGTCTCTAGTCAATATGGCTATTGATCATTTATCTAAAGTGAGTGCACCAATAATAATTACCGTCCTTTGTTAATCCATCAATCGTAGCAGACCACCGAATGGTGACGAGGCATTCATTTCTCTTCTCTTTTCACAGCATCTTACCATCATTAATAAAGAGTCTTGTCCTTAGGAAAGGTATATCCCCGTTTGTTTGTACATTGCGGCACACAACACTAGCGACCAGAATATCTAGACATGACAGCTAGGCTAGATTTTAATGAAAATTACGTTGTTATGCTGTCCGAACGTATATGTATTCTAACTGCAAGCTAAGCTGAAGCACCGTTGTTACGGTGCAAGGAACCGAAGCGCCGTCTCGTGGGCGGAAAATTTGGGAACCTCGCCCATTAGTGTAACAGTAACATTTCTGTGAATCAAGCAACATTAATAATATTAAAACAGTTTATGGTTATATAGATAACATGCACTGCAGTCATGGACTCAATTAAAGAGCGAAAGGAAAAGAGTATATAGTTACACCTTCAATCTGCACGTCAATTTTCAGTATGATAGTTTAACCATTCTACAATTCAAAACCACCCCTGTTGCAGAAACTTGAGCAGAAGTAGTAGGGTATATTTTAGTCCAATTGGTGTTCATAGTGACTATTAATACAGAGGATATCACCATATTTGCAATTATTTTAAAAAATTATCATTACCACGTGGGGAGCACGGATATAAATATAACTGGAAGCAAACGGTTTAATTTTTCATCATTCCAGACAATTTCCCAGAACACATTAACATATCACAAAATAGAAATCACTTATAAATATAATGAATGAAGTAGGACGGATTGATAACTGGTAAAGCAAAATCTGTAAGAAACAAAAACAAACAAACAAACAAACAAAAAAACCACCCATCGACACCAAATGAATGTCGTGTATGTATCCTATTTTAATTTTTTTTTTAAATTTATATTCGTGACAGAAGCATGACATGTCGACATACAAATGACGATATAGCACCCATAGCGTTGAAATGTCGTGGAAACTTCTTCGTAACAGCTAAATACATTCTTCCATGGTTATATTAAATAAATTCACAGTAAATACAAACTTTTACTTTCTATCAGCACATATAATATCCAATTATTTTATGAAGCGTTGGGAAAGAATACATGCCTTGTGCATACAAGACCATCAAAATTTGAATTTTCAATATCCATAGTATGTACGATTATTCGTTGATAACTTTGCTAGTTAGGATACTCATCTGTTGATTGGGTAATACTGTATTCGCTTCCGAAGTACAAATCATGCCAAACAACAACAAACATTTTATTTCGTTTAATAAAGATGTTCACGCATCTTGATACATTATATTCTGATTGAACGACTTCCTACAATCGACTGAAACGAAAACAAAGCGAATTGTTACCTATCACACACACACACACACACACACACACACACACACACACACACACACACATTACTGATATAGGAAATTAACGAGAAAAAGTAGTAATTACGCCCGTTTTCTAAATGAGTAAGACATGGCAAAGAATTTATTCAAAATCTTCTCAGCAAGATCGATTCATTGCAAATCATGTTTGTTGATATCAAAAAATGTAGTCCCTCTCATTACTTATGCAACCAGAAATATATTCTTGGCTAGTGAACGTCGGCAATTTCAAAGCAAACATTTTGCAGACATCATCCCAAACTCATAAAGTTTCAAGCGCCAAATATGTCACTTGGTGTCAAACGAAACATCATCTGAAACCTTTAATCGCACTTAGCTGCTCGGGAGATAACAAGTGACATCATAGCAGCTTGTTTTATCTCTTGCAATCCTTCATGCACAAACTTCAAAGTACGCGGAAGCTAAAGAGAGAGAGAGAGAGAGAGAGAGAGGGAGGGAGAGAGAGAGAGAGAGAGAACTTCCAATGATTGCGAAAAGCACCAATACGTGCAGCACAATAACTTGCAGAGGACTCACTGAGTGTAAAGACTTCACTCTCTTCGTCGATACACAATTTCCTGTACTCAAACTTGACTTTTGATACCATAAGAAAATTATAACCACCTTGCAAATCATGCCCTCATACGTTACAACTTTTCTAGCTAGAAAGCTAAAAGTTATCTTCCCACACAGGTGGCGGGTAGGAGAGAGTTATCTCCCCTTGATACATATATTGGCGCCAAATCCTATGAAATTGCCATTTACTACAGGAGCAGAAGGCACGCTGTCTATATTGATGTAACTGCAAAGAGGCTGGGAGTTTTTATGTGTAATATTATTGGGTAAGTATTCTCAAAAAATTGTACTAGAAAAAATTGGTTTCTTCTTCAGCTACGTTACTCAATCATACTACCTTAGTAGAATGGTTAAGAGGTGGAAGCAGATACGTCTCCTTACCCTGGAAAACATCTCCGGTCACCCCTAAGGTATGTGAGGCAGGTTCTAGAGAACCCGACGGGAAAAAGATAAGTCATATATCGGGGAGAGTCAAATCAAGCTGAAGTCATGAAGTCGCGTTCTCATGAAAATCTCGTACGACCAGGAACGTTAACCTTTTCGGTAAATGTCCCACTAGATTAAGTTGAACCTTTCACGTTGAAATATCGCTGAGATAAAATCCATCCTACGGCACTGATAATAACAGAATAGTTTAGCTCATTTGCAATGTTTCTGGCGACTGTTCTAGCTTGGTGAGCCTAAATATGAAGTAAATTCATTGGTGTTGGGTTATATGCGGAACAGGTAGCCCACTTTATCCAGGACTAAATTTTTTGTTGATATATCGTCCTTTCCCTCTTTTGAGGGCAAAAGGAGGTGTTGTCTCCATCTACTCAGCGGCTCGGTCTTCCTTAAATGCCACTTCAGAGCTCGCACTGGGTCATGTAAATGAACTTGAGATGAAGTATCAAGAGTAGACAGGAATTATTATCCAATTATGGTTGCTCATGAACGGTAGTCTGTTCTTGGCAATCACAGAAGGGGCTTCATGAGTGATACTAACCCATCTTGTCGAAACTGGGTGTAGATGAGTCCTTTCACGCATTTGTTGTGAGAACTGTTTTGTTTCCTAATGGCTTTTTGTAATAAGATCCAGACATGCAAGTTCAGTAACTCCTGACTGGGATCAAACATCTGCCGTTGTGGTTACTTTAAGCCGACGAGGGAATTTTTCGATTCCTGGCGACTATGTTGTGAGACTGATGTGGGTGATCCAAGAGTTCCCATTTGAGTGGAGTGATCAGGATAAGGAGACACTCCGATATTTTCGCTTCCTGTATCAACTTCTTAATTTGAAGTGTTGGAGGAGAAGTGTGTACGTTTTGCAGTTCCAAGTTATAGAAAGTGCATCGATTATCCAGACCTTTTCAATCCTGGACTGGTGACACAAAGGTTGGGATTTTCGCATTCCACCTCGTCGCCAGTACACCCACCGTAGAGCGACCACACCGGGCACATACTGAGTGAAAACCGAGTGTTGAAGAGACCATTCTGTTTGCATTTGTTCGTTTCTTCGGGGGAATGAGTTCACAAATACATTAGCCAGCTAATGATATGCCCAACTTGGACGTGGCTTTGTTGTTGAGGACAATAATTTATTTAGAAAATCCGAAAGAAGAATACTAAGGGCTGAAGACTTCGTTACTCCTTGTTCTCTGATTAAGTCAACAGAGTGGAATTGTCTGACATAATGAGAACTCCATTCCAATGTACGTTTTCCAGCCGCCAATGAAAGCTTTCAAAATGGTTTTCATCTCGATAATGTTGCTATGTAAATAATGATCCTGAGTAGACCACACACCTCTCGTATCCATAAAATTATATCATACTCGCTCCGACAATCCTCCCAGTTCGCATCCTTACCTATCGTGAATCCCGAAGTTTGTACTTGCAGAGTCAAGCCAGGTTTCCCATTCTTCGAGATGAAACTTCATTGTGCAGATCATGAAAGTTGGTCCAATGACCTAAGGGTAGGCCTCCACAGGGACCACATAAGATGAAACCTCATTGTGCATAAGGTAGGACACCACTGGGACCACATATCATTGTAATTTGATCTCAAAAAGGCGAATATCGACTAAGACTTCCTCTACCGCATTGAGCAAAACTCCGTGGCGAAGGACGTCTCAGATAGATGGATTGTTCTTTACAGGCAAATAATCTAACATTATGCTAATTCAATTCTCGTTCCTGGGGAAAAATAATCTGTTTACTTGAATGTTGAGCTACATTAAAATGGCTCGAGGTCGCAGATATCCTTGTTGACAAGGAAACTGAGAATGACAAAGAGGGTAACAAGTAATATCATGGCTTGCTTCAATATAGTACTATCCTGTCGCTTTTGTAAGCAAATCATAGGACTTCTGGAAACCATGTGAGCGGAGCCGTGAAGTCTCGACTGTTGTAAGTATATATTGGTTGCGCATTTAGGTCCTGTTCTTGTGTTCTACTGTTAACTCAGGAGCATAAAAGAATTATTCAGTGTGCTTATGTTGAAGACCAAGTGATGAATTCTGCGTTTTTATCTGAAGGAACTCTGGCCAAAGGATGAGGAGGTGCACTCAAAGTGATACAGAGTCCCCCGGAAACAACATGATGGGTCCATATGCGTCATGATAAATCTTCCCCATTTGGAAACGAAAGTTTGGAACCTTCCTCGTAGAGGGCATCTATGATGGTGGTAGGGGGTATGAAACTATGTCACGTTCAATAGAGACTGTCTAGAGGAAACCCTGGTGAAAACGATCGCACGCCTTTTGCCTGAACTGTGGTTTTTATGGTTTTAAATTCCATAGGACTGTTTCCTAGTGGTCTGTGCTCTAGGGACGCCACTGCGATTTTTTTGTAGGTGGCCTTCCCAATCACTCTTCTGTATCTGAGACTGTAAGCGAAAGAAGGGATGTATCTGTTGCGCTTGTTGCAAATTTTGTCAACATGATCATTAAAGAGATTAGATGATAAAGATTGCGAACGTAGCTTGGCTATCATGGCTTTTAAGAAAGGTGGAGGTAGAGATCATAGCATATCATTCCACCTGTTGTAATTTCATACCTGCGCTTACGGCTCTGGCAATAGTATGTTGGGCATCTCTGTGTACGAAGTGGGCCATTCTATAAACAGGCTCCCACACATGTCCCGTGAGATTCGGGTTTGATAACATTAGCTGGATTCCGCCTGCTGAATGGTCACCATATATATTAGATGCAACGTTGATACCATGGTCACAACTCTGCAAATCAATTGATGGGTATCTAAATGAAAAACTGGTGTGTGGTGCTTGTGAAACTGCTGACAACAATTCTATGGAAGGCATCTGTGCGAAGCAATACGTCCGTAAATAAATGCAACTTGTAACGTAAGATGTCGACAAAACTTTGTCAGATTTTGGAGACAAATGAAAGTAGATTCTTCTATATTCAATGATCATCTGATGTCGGAACTATAGACCAGGCAGGTGATGTAGAAGGATAAAAACAAAACTCCGATAGAATTACGCAGTAAACTTCTGCAGTTCAAGCCTGTAAGGTTGCGTTTCACTTATCATTGTAAGATCCAATAACAACGAGGAAACCTGAGAGCCAGTTTTTGTCCTTTTGGATTAAGGTAGTGAAGCCGTTATATCATGAGCTACCTGCGAAGTAGCTGTATGTTATGAATAAAGATCCCGTTACTTCCAGGGAGTCTCTGAGTAGAGGCTCCCATTGGGTGGCAAAGACTTTAAGATGAGTAAAGAGACATCTCTAGGAAACTTAGGAACCGAGATGGACATGGTAGGTCGTAAGTGTCTCGAAATACTATGCAGATTACATTGATCCATGAGCATGAGAGTGCCTTCATAAAATGAATGTCGTCCACAAGAGAGCCTAACGGCAATATGCGGGTTGGACTGATTCATAAGAGTGCCTGTATGCAGTGGTTGTCAACCGCAGCACTACCCGAGTTAAACTGAGTTAACTTGCTTAATAAACTGGATTCATGGGCGTTGAGGTACCAAGTTGGGCATCGTACGCAGAAAGTTCCTAGTGACACTATCTGAGTCGTGGAATTGGACAAGTTCGTTTTTCGGGTGGCTGATGTTGTATGATCAATTGTGGTTGTAGCTCATTAAGATCAGAATTATATGGTCGAGTTCGGTCGTGAAGAAAAATGGCTATCTTGTCCTCAGCTTCCAACCAAATTCAGCTTCTGTGGCACGCCGTTTGGGGAACGCTGATGTACCGCCCTCCAACGTTCGTCAGTTGCAACCCACAGTCACAGCTACGACACAAGACGGAGAGGATAGAGGAAGGGATCAACTCCTTGCATCTCGGCAAAATTTGCTCCTCTTCCCAACACGTGCTTCTACAGATGCATTTGGGGAATAATCCCCCAAATTTTATGCAGCCCATGAGGCGTCTCCCCACATGTCCGAACATGGTCTTCAGGCCTGTAAGTCAGGGCGCTTTGGGTTAGGGTTGGATCCAAATAATAATACTGCCTCACCATTACCGGGCGTCCCTGCATTACCAGCCGTTCAGCTGACACCGCCAGTTCGGCCATCTCAGCATGGGGACCTTTTCGTCAAAATGGTCCAACTAAACAGTTTCTACGGGAATCTTAGTGATAGATCCGTCCGGCTAGCCGGGCAATCGAAATCATAGCAATATTACAGCGGCAATTTTGATGACAAATCGGTCCGTTCAGCCAGGCCTTTGGAGATACGGGACCGGTGATTGCCGGGCCGACTTGTATACGGCAAGCCCAGCTTTCGGGCCAACCACACGCCGTTTACACCAGCCGGACTTTCGATTGCTCACTACATACCCTCAAAAGGAAGGCTAATGACTTTGCCAAATACGACAGGCCGGAGTCGTCGATGTCACGCGGCATGGCTTATGCAGAGCTACAAGCCGAACCGGACGAAGACCAAGCGTACGGACAGTATGATGAAACACCGACAAATCCATCTTCTTCCTATCCGACAATGGAGCGGACAGAATTAAGCTTTCAAGCCTCCATAGGGGAACTTTATCAAATGTCGGTCATTTCGGAATGCCCTCCAACCCCTGCCACTAAATAAGATTACAAAGTCAAGGCGTTGGTTGATTATGGGGAGGAGGAAGAAACGCCGTCTTTTCAGCTCCTACCCCAATTGGCAAAGATTAAAGTGATTAACGCGGCTTTCAGGTCGTTTTGGCGACCCAGACACCTCTGAATCGTTCTTCTCGGAAAGCCAGGTTTAAACGGCTTTATCCTCTCGGTGCTACCAGATGCACTCCAACGCCTTCGGTACGGACCATAGGCTCTTGATAAGAATTTTGCAGCCGTCCACATGTCCATTGGACATATTTTTAACTGATTTGCGGTGTCATCAATCTCAATTAAATAGTCCGTTGAAAACAGAAAAGTAGTTCTGAGGTTTCTACCGATACTTCGTTGCTTCCTTTAGTTAAGAATGGATTTAGATCGTTCAAAATTAAAGCAAACAATAAAGGGTTGTTTACAAAACCTCGGCATACGCCCATAGAACAATTAATCGTATCGGAAATAATATTGTTGGATTCGTCACATGTTTTACCAGAATAAATTACCATAATAATTCTTAACATTTTCCACTAATAATTTAATTAACGAGCTTTAAGAGACTTTTTCATAGTCCATAAATAATGCATAGAAGTTACCCCAATATTTACTTAAGTTTTGTATATAATCTCTGCTGTATGATAACCATCTCTACAACCGGCATGTTCTCCGCCAGGCCATTCATTTTTATCCACCGATTATTTAAAATCTATCTTAAAACGTTGCTGAGTACGAGCATTAGACTGTGATTTACTGGTTATTTGCGACCACATTCTTCCCAGTTGGTATAATGATAGCTGCTGACGATTGTTCGAGATAATCTTTCATATTCAATAGTTTCTTCAATAATATTGTTAATAATAACAATAGCAGCAACCATAAAACATAACAGTAATAATAACAATACTTTATGATAATATTGCTAATGATGATGATGGTGATGATGATGAAGACGATTTATTTGCAACGGCTGTAGCCTTTTGATTAAGGCGAGTAAATAAAAAAGGATATGTATTTTTAGTGTGCAGTGTTTCCAAAACCTTAGACACCAAACAGGAAATGTAGACATGTTGTGAGTTTCGGAACAAATTCCAGCATTTGTTTTTGTCAAACACTAGAACAGACAAAATGTTTACAGTACTATTATGTATATTTCATTTTCAGTGGGGTTTCTTTGTAAATTTTCACTTTGTCTTCTTGGAATATAAACGATCTTTGTTGAATTCTAAAAATCTTGTTTGTTTTTGCTCTTTTCTTTCACTTAGTTTAAGTCCAAAGAGTCGTAGTAGTAGAATCAAACTCACCTAGGGCATTGGCCGTCCTATTTTTTCAGTTTCAATGTACAAGCTGGGGGAAAAAGCCCAGCCAGAATAATCCAATCTCGTTGGATAGAATTATTTGCATCACCAGGTGTTTTCCTTATTTTTTCATTCGGCAATCAAGACAGGTGTGAACTTTGCTTTCGCCAATTGGGAAATGACACATTGTAATTTATTAACAAACTCCTTGCGGAAGCCAAAATTACAAGCAACGAAAGCTGACATAACTTTTACCACTGTAACTTTGCTGCAGGCAAGCGAATACGTACAGCATCCATTCAATAATATTGCAAGAAAATAATGCTACTTCTTTTTATAAACTTGTCAGTGAAAACAAATATGTTACCCTCATTATAAAAATGCATATGGCTGCCAGTGAGAAGTATAAAATATATTATTGCTACAATGTCTTAAACTCTCGTTCTTGGGCTTCACTTACGATCATTTAAATGTAAACCTTTAAATATATCTAGCATGGCATGTGCCCATGTCTTCAGAAAACCATTATGAAGGTAACCTAATGATTATTTCTCCTTGTCTAAAATGCCGCAAAAGGAAAATGCTGCGAGCATGTGCTTCGTCTTACACTCTGCTATTTGATACAATCGGGATAGCATGCCAATAAAGTGGATGGTAGTTTTGTTTTAGAAGAGAAGGGTAGGAGAAGGTTGGTTCATAATAGAAGGGGGTAGAGATTCTCACTGAGTGATAGGTATTATTATTGGTGAGAATTTTCAATTATGTTTGTCTATCCTTGTTTGAATTAGATTGTTCTTTTGTTTAAAGTAAGAGGGTTTGGTTGGGTAGAGACATTATGGATGGTGGTATTGTTGTTTTTTAGGTTTTTTTTGGGGGGGGGTTTGTTTACTTTGTTTGTAAGTGGGATAACAAAGTGGTAGCAAGGAAGTCTGCATTGTTTATAAGGCATTCCTGTTACGATGCATCCCATCTATTTTTCAAGCAAGAGAATAATACGGCACTTCATTTGGAGTGCAGATAAACTCGTATCTTCTGCCTAAATAGAACAAAGGGACCGATCCTTCGTTTAAACAAAACACATTAATTCATTTGTATTATTAGATTTCAAGTGCAGACAAACTTACATTTCGCGAAAAACACGTCTAACCCTTTTCTAAGCAGCAAGGCACATCTTATGAAAAAAGAAACCATGAACCATTTATTACTATTAAATTCGCGGTGCATATAAATTCACATTTCCAGCCAAAAGGTTTACAACATTGTTAGGATTTCATAGCAGGCAGACTCACCAAACACGACAAATAAAATAAAATATTAAATAAGTTTAGACAGAGAACAACGGGCTGCTCAAGATCGAGTTCTTATGGTAACTTAAAGCTTGGATCAGGGTTCCTAAATATATGGCCCTGCTTGATATGAGGGTGACTTTGCTAACACATTATGCCTTAGATCGCCTTCTTATTTTACCGTTGCTACATACATATTTATGTCCCTGCAATATCTAGTTCAGATTCTATTTTCACCGCTGTTACTGGCAAACTGCTCACGCAATTATAATCCCTCTTTGGCTTAGAACTTTGCGCTTCTATTGCAATAATGAGTGGAACAATCTATATCGTATGGATAAGCTTTTATGTTTATGGGATAACTCTGGATTTCAGCACATGCTTTGATCTGTCGAATGTGATATACATACAAATATCTACTTATTCACTTATATTCCCAACAGAAGTTTAGAAATTTAAATATTATTTCCGGTTTTTAAATTTATCAGCCTTTCAAATCTCTACCTTCTTGTAATATAGAAGGAATACATTCCTGTAAACTGGCAACGAGTTATTAGAGTGGGCGATGCAAGAACACAATATCACAATTTTAAATACAAGAGTTTTATATTTCGTCAACAGTTAAACCCGGATAAATAAATTTAGTGGCAAAGGAAGCAAGCATATATATTTTATTTGTCTGGAATAGTGTGTCACTCTATATATTGGATTCATTTGTATTCGATCGAGAAAGCGATGAGATCTTGAAATTAGACTAATCGATATACAGGTTTTGACTTTGAACGACGTGTTTGTTTCTTGGAAATGGTATCGATATCTGATTGAATGACATATAAATTGTTCCGAAGTTCAATAGCAGAACATTTCTCATTCCCTGGCTACACTTTCAGTGAAATTGTACTAACTGCAACCGCAACCCCAACTTAAGTTCCAAAACCAACAAAGAAAACAAATTTTACTGGATACGCAGCCAAAGAACGCTGAAACCATGTGGTGTAAACTGAAGAAGACTTCAAACACATACTCACACATAAATCAAATATAAAATAGATTTATTATCTTTCTATTGCTAAGATTTTTTAATCAAAATATTGATTCATTTAACTCCATATTCATTTATTTACCTATAATTAGTACGTTGATTAGTTCTTGTTGGTATTATTATTATTATTATCGGTGGTGGAGTTCTTGTTATTGCTACATCATTTTATATTAACAACAAATGACACTTTTTCTCCTCCATTTGTATGTCCAAACAAACCAGATTGTCATTTTACCATTGGCGTACAGACCAATAAGTCGTGACATCCACCATTTAGAAATAACACTTCTATTAGATACATAGTCGTGCACGGTTTTGTAAATTCAACTTTATCTTCTGTTTTGTATTATACGTCTTATTGGTCTCTGTTATCAAATTTTCCCTTTCACAAAGACTCCGTGAGTGTTGAAAGAGCTTGGGCAAGTTTAAAACAAGTTTTCGTTATTAGTCTGATGAAATTCTAGTGCAATGTTCTCTCTACCGAATGGCTGCGACTGTGGAAAAATTTCATTAACCCGCCCATTGGAACTTCTGTATTTAGTAACACTACTAACATTTTGTCGGCCATATTTTCGAGTCGACTACTCAAAGGGAATTGTGGAAGAAAGATCAGGTCTGTTTGAATATGTCCCATTTACCCACAGGCTCGTTACGCCATGTATAGATTATCATGAGCTGAAAAATGGCGTTACGTCATACACAAGAACAACAACAAATCAAACTAAGGGATATGGTTAATTGATAGCGTGAGTGTGGAAAAGGGTTGGGTGAACCATTTACTTTTAACATGTAATCCACCCTATATACAAGAGTTGTGGCTTTGCAAATATGACATATTTTCACTTGACTGTCTTGATAAAATCTTCTGACTGACCAAACTAGTCGATATCACTATTCCTTTTAAAATCGTTATTACCATGCTTTTCTTTCACAAATCACTTTCCTGTGGTTCAAAATACATTCAATATCACTCTCATTTTCAGACACTTCTCAAGGATATAATTAGTTAATTAAAAGTCTAATCTGTTTTCAATAATATCTTTCTCTCTAACGTGTTTTACCAACAATCTTACACTAGTTTGTTGATTCAGAAAGATCAGAGTTTACTCTATAACCAGTAATTTAAGTCCTTATAAGCAAATATTAGTTTGTGTGTGTGTGTGTGTGTGTGTGTGTGTGTGTGTGTGCGCGCGCGTGTGTGTGTTGGTTTCTAGTCTAAACGGACTGCTTAGACGACTGTACGTACCAAGACTATTTATGAAAGTACAAATACAACTATATGTACATGGTCTTATTCATCCAGTAATTAAAATCACGAACTATGTACAGGACCAATTTTCCATTAGGTAAAAAGATTGATATAAGTACATGCATGCGTGCATGCACCCAATTTATACATACATACATGCAAGCATGCATGCATGTATACATACATACATACATACATACATACATACATACATACATACATACTTTAGTCTTTGTCCCCATTGCAGTTTTACAACCTGCAGCAGCAGGCAGGGTGAACAGACCACTTTGTACGTGACCTTATTTTACAAAAATAAAGGTTCCTACAGGGGCTGAAAAAATAATGTCAATAACGCTAAACCTAACCTCCTAACTTTTATTATTACCAAAACGGATAATGTTAGCTCATTTTTGTTATTTTATTTTTGACTTTTTGTTTTTTATGTTATAATGCGTTTAGTTTACTCACCGGTCACTCAATTTTTGTCGGCCACCCTGCCTGCTGCTCTAATTAACCAAAGATTTTATCCAGACCTACACGATATCTAGATCTTGGATCATGTAGATTTATTGTTATATATCCAAAATGAATATCCTGTGCTTGAGCAAAAAAGTTTTTGAACTTCATCATATCCATATCCCCTGAACACCAGGTATAGTAAACATTTTTTAACGTATAATTATCTATTCCATTAAATACAACTAAAATATTGCAGTTATCTCTGATCACCTTCGGTATTTGTGTATAACGCTGAGTGACGTATATAACGTCTGTATTTTTGTGTCTACCTCTGGAAAATATTCTAGCTGGATTTGTTTGTTTATCCAGCATTACATCATCGTACACCACTAAATTATTAATAAATCCATCTAGATCATCTATTGACGGTGCTTCATCAATGTCGGTGATAAAATCGATAACATCATTATTTTTATCTTCTTCATTAATTAATTTCGCCTTCTCATTAAAATCTTTAAGTACTTCGTAACAGTCTTGATCATCTACAGATGGTGCTACTAAATACAGTTCACTCCATTTTAACCACCTCATTATTAAATTTAGTAATAGTTGTGTTTTACCCGATCCAGATGGACCTAATATAATCATCCTTATCGAATTTGGTAATGCTGGATGGTGCTTTACTGGTTCCTGTTTTCGTGTCGCCGAAAAGTCAATTGTATCCATATAATAAATAATATGAGTCTATATTGTGTTCGATGTAAAATTCCTACACCCACTGCTGAATTAACTACAATAACAACGAAGAATAAACGACGTGCTCTGACAGGCAAATGTGTAAAATGCGGTACGAAGAAATACAAATTTGTCAAAACAAAGACAGGTGGAGATATAGCCGCTTTATTAGGAAAATTACCAGGAACTCCGTGGGCTAAATACCCCGGTTAGAAACATATTCCTGGATATAATTATTGCGGTCCTGGAACTCGACTTGATATCCGACTTGATAATCAAGATCAACCAAGATCAGGAGAGTATCCAATAAATAAGATTGATAAAGCGTGTCATGTTCATGACGTTGCGTATAAAAGTAAAGATTTACAACAAAGGCATCTCGCAAATGTAAAATTGTTTCATGCATTAAATTCTATACCTAATAAATCTGTCAGAGATAAATTAGCTAATTAGCTAGTTTTCTAGTAAAATCTGCCATGAAAAGTAAAATAATGTTAGGGGCTGGTAATTAATTATATAAATATTATAATGGAATCCATTTATTATAGCCCAAGAGGATATTGGAGAGGCAGATCAGCTATTAGTAAATTATCTGAAGCAGCAAAAGTCTCACATTCTGTTGCTGCAGCGTGATTAGCACGACAGGCAATATGGCAAATTTATCTACCACCACCTAAAAAAATTCAGTATGCACATTTTGACGTCAGCGTCCCTAATGAGGTTCATTAAGCAGATATTTTATTTTTACCACACGATACCATTAAAATTGGTAAACGTCAATCACGCACATACAAATACGCATTAACTGTCGTTGACGTTGCAAGTAGATATAAAAAAGCGGAACCATTATCAACAAAGACAGCGTCTGAAGTTGCATCTGCGTTTGAACGAATTTATCAGCGAGGACCATTACGATGGCCACAGTTATTACAGGTTGATCCTGGTAAAGAATTTCTTGGAGTAGTATCATCGTTGATGAAGAAACGTAACGTTAAAATCAGACGAGGACATACTGAAATTTATCGTGATCAGGCAATTGTTGAACGATTTAATCGAACACTTGCCGAGCGGTTATTTGGATACCAATACGCAAAGGAAATATCTACTGACTTTAAGTCCGGTGAGCGATCTCGTGAATGGGTTGCGAGGTTACCAAGTGTGATAGCTGCATTAAATAACGAAATTACTCGTTCAACTTCCATGAAACCTTCTAATGCGATTACAAAAAAATATATACCCCGTACCAATTACAGACATCAACCTCAACCAGTATTAGGTAATGTAACTGTAAGATATTTATATGAATAAATTGTATATAGTTCGACTCTATATTTTGCCATGG
>JAECUM010034387.1:0-59899 GCA_016617855.1 Megalonaias nervosa
ATCGGCTCGTTCAAAGTAACACAAAGAAAGAGTGAAGACAACAAGCTTTGTAAATTTTAACAAAAATAATTCATTTCCCTAGAAAACACGGTGAAAAGGTAAATAGGCGAAACAAGACTTACGATTTACGAAGAAGATCCAAAAATATGTTCTAAATTTGTGAAAACACACAAGTCCTGTGAATAAACAGTTCTAAATTGATACAGTCTGAATCTCAGTTCCGTTCTAAGATGGCGGATGATGACGTCAGACGAAGGCTAACACAAAATGTCCAGAATTTCCACTGTGAATCACAATTTGTATTGTTCTGCTCCAATTTAGAAATATTTTCGTCAAATGTCTTTGTCCAAAGCCAGTAGGGTTGTTCTCCAGGGAAAATAATTATTTAGAAAGTAGATAAAGTACAGCTACCACCACTAGCAATACACATGTTGATTTACATACGTAGGAACGAACAACTCTTTCCCGCACAGGAATACCTTTTCCTTAAGGTAGTAGAAACTCTACAAGATGTTATGATGTGACTCTCAGCTATGACTGACTACGACTATCTCAATGACCACGACTAAACATTTCTTACAGGTAACTGAGCATTTAAAAGAAGCTAATGCGTCATTACATGTACACACGCATGAAGAACACGTGTGATTTCGCAATCCATCTGGACATTACAAAAGCGTAAACAAGTAATAACGTGGTCCCAGCCAATCATTTACATAGCTCTTTCTCACTGTTTACTTGATACGAAAAACCGTCATGCAAAAATCGTGCTTACACGAGTCACATTTACGTTTTAAATAAATACGATGTTTCTAACAAACTATTAGACCCATGCAAACATAATCATCATAATAATAATAATTACATTTAATGATGTAAAAATGAAACAAAAATGAAACAAAGAATTAGAAGAATTTAAATTTAACACATATGAAATCTAACTACAGGGTCGTAACAATATATATATACATATATACATATATATATATATATATATATATATATATATATATATATATATATATATATATATATATATATATATATATATATCTGTATGCAGATCAATAATGCAAACAAAAGTAAAGAAACACCTTGAACAATGGCACTGAGAAAATTTATTTTTTATATCTTAACTAATTTTGCAAACTCCTGAAATATAAAAATTATATCTCAGTTATATTTTAAAAGAAGAATGAAGAGCCGGACACAAATGTAATAATTGTGGTAATCATATTTAAAGACTTTTAAAATGCTTGTAATGGTCTCATTAACATTTGGGATTTTCTAGTACATAACATTCTTACCTTCCTGGTGGAAGAGCTGCTTGATTCCTTCCTCCTAAGGGTTAAAGAGCAAGGTTGCCATGTCATTGTAATACTCGTCATCACACAGATATATTCGTACATTGGTGGCATTGTCGACTATGCATAAAAAGTACGAGATAACTTTATTTACATATGTATTACGAGAAGATTTATAACTGTCGATGGATGAGCATAATGGGCATAATGTTTTTAACTGAAACGGACTTGTTTACGTTTAATATCAGGAATCATTTTTTCGCCGTACTATCGTGGGGACAATTAAACATTTCTTACCAGAATACATCATTTTGAATTGCATTACTTCTTTCAATTTTGTATATTATACTCTACTGTCACAGGATTTGAAATATATTAAATTACATGGTAAATATCGTTCGTACCTACTTCTAATTTAGAAGGTACTGTTCATAATTAACGTTTTGAAAATCATCTGCTTATCTTATTTCATATCTAGCTTCACATAATAAACAAAACGTAAATAGTCTCAATATTTACAAATACCAAGTGAAATGGTAATGAGTACTTTGCTTTTACTAAAAGGAAATAAAACTTTCGCCTGCAGTGTAGGATATGCGAATTATAAAAAGGCCATTACGGGGATATATTTACCAAAGATAATTCGACCTGGTAGAAAATATCTCTCCTTTTGACTATGTTCCCATAGAAAGCGATATCACCGTTCCTGAAGTTTTCTGGCATTTTCCCAGGGCCAAAGAAATTACAAATGCAATGGTTGTAGTTGTGCTCACAACCAGAACAGCTTCTAGTATTCTGAAACATAAATTAATAAGTATGCTATCAAATTATTTAATGTTATAATTTAATTTTGATATCTAATTTCTTTTAAACTATAATCCCCCCTCCCAAAACACAACATGCAAGGGAAGTAATTACATTTATCAGGGAAATTTTAATTTTTTCAGCATCTGTAAGAAATATTGTTTCGCGATGATGCAAACTAGTTATAATTTTGCAGCACTCCTAAATTATAATGACGACCATGAAAGCCATTGAGTATACCGCTTTTTGGTGAAACCACCTTATAATAAAGTTCACTATACCACTACTGCATAATAAAATGGGATTGATGACCATATTCACCTGATAAATAAACCGTGTTACACTGTATAATGAAGAACCCGATAGCGATTTGATGCTCTATTTTTATTTCGATCAGTTTTCTCTCAGCTAGCCTAAGCCATATTAATAATATACATTCACTTATGGTTACCAGCTAGGAGGGCTATTTGCACTGTTTAATATATGAGATATTGGGATAGTTAAAGCCTCGTCCCTCCACCAAACAATAGTGAACTTAAGTAATTTGAACAGATATACAGCGTGCATCAGGGAGTCTGAGAGGGAGTTCAAAACGTCGATTTAGCAATTAAGTGACATAATAGATTTCCCAGTATATTGGTCATCACGCACTCGTATCAGAATGTCAACAACCCCAACCCCCGACGAATTCAGTGAAAGATGCAAACCCCCGACAAGTTCACAGCGACGGAATCAAACAATACACATCCAATCCACATTTAACTTGAAGGATACAGAACAAAGTGTAAACTACAAGTGCTCTTACTCTCCAAGGTCGATATACGACGAATTGTGCCACACATAAAACCTGGCTTGTCTAATAAACAGCAGCAGAGAGGGGTGAACAGACCATTTATTCAAGTCCTTATTTATGAAAAATAAAGGTTCCTACAAAAGCTAAAAATACAAGATCAATAACGCCAAACCAAAGCCTCTAACCGACCGAGATTTCTCTAATTGAGTTAGCTAATTTTGTTACTTTATCACACGTTTATTTTCATTTCTTATGGCGTGACCCGGACACTCACTGTTGGTCGTCACCCTCTCTGCTGCTGTAGTGTCGACCAAAAATTTTATCGAGACCTATACTATACCTCAACCGAGGATCGTGTAAATTTATCGTGATAAATCCGTGTGGGGTAGCTTGTGCTTTTGAAAAGAAGTTTTTGAACTTAATCATGCCCATATCCCCTGAACACCAAGTTTGATGAATATTTCGCAGAGTATGTGTATCGACTCCATTAAACACAAATAAAATATTGCAGTTGTCTCTGATCACTTTAGGTATTCGTGTATATAGCTGAGTAACATAAATAACGTCATTATTTTTGTGTCTGCCTCGAGAAAATATCCGAGCTGGATTTGATTGTTTGTCCAGCATCACATCATCGTATAATACGAGATTATTAATAAATCCATTGAGGTCATCTACAGATGGGGCTTCATTAATATCGGTGATAAAATCAATAATATCATTATCATCCTCGTCCAAGTTGTCAAATATCATTTTACTTTTACTTTGGGCATTGTCTCGATTTAAACGTTGACAAGCCACAAACATTTTTTTTTCGGCAAGACCACTTTGGGTACTTATTTGCCATGTAAACTGTCCCAGAATAGCATCTGACGGGTGCGCATCTGTCGTATGTACGAGAAATGAGAGCGTTGATGTGGTTCCCGACTGCATAAACGACAACCAACGTAATTCTGTAGAACGTGAATGGGATAACAGTCATCCGTAATGTTAATATTTCTAATACAACTCGACTATCAGCAGTAACTGCACCGCGCCAAATCGCATCGTTGTAGTTTTTCTTTCAGGTTAAAGTGACTAAACATTTAGCCCAAGAATAACCTTGGGAACATCCTACAAAACCCAGATATGTGATTGAAGGAAATTGCACACAAAAATCGTAATGAGGCTCCACGAAGTTGTCCCTGATCATATCTTCCATTAAAAGTGCCGTTGGCACCTACAACACTAAAGCTTGTACAGCCGCATCAGCGTTGTCTACGTGATTTCGAGGTCGCCTAATTGAATACGGTTTAGAATCTGCTGCATCCGATGTATCCTTGTAAACATCATAGTTGGACCATCTGTTCTCGTGTAATCATCGCTATAACTGGCAACTTCTATAATTGTTGTAGCAATCGTTTCTTCATCGATGGAATAACGTACACTGTTGAACAAGACCACAACGCAATTGTTAACAAATCCAAATGTGGTATTGGCAGGATAATCTGATACCGCTAGCATCATTCTGTGTACGTTTTCCCTCAGTTTCCAAGAATACTTCACATGGAAGAAAAACCCGAGACGTGTGCTGCACTTTTTTAATTGATTGGAGTCCCTGGCCGGTTTTGATTAATACAAAAAATCTCTTTTGCTTCGGTCCATCAGCACAGGCGCACCCGTGTCAAATGCAGGAAATGATATATCTTTGAACTGAGTCCTTGGTTGTGCATTATTAGCCAATACCTTTTGCGAGACAATTGTAATTAAATTCCCATTGCTAGATTTGCAGTCACCCAGTTGTTGTTGAGCGGCTTCGTTAATGATATTACTAACCGCAGCCGGCATTGTTTCTATCGAGGGTAGCGTAAACCGATTTGGGCTGTCGAGTTGCTAATCGTTGTAGTCGATCTCGAATCGATTGAATTTCTAGCGATCCGAGATTCTACAACGTTTATGAAGCTTTCAACGACTCCCATTACAACTTGATTGGCGATTGGTGAAACAAATGAAGATTATCCTGCAAGTAAATTTGGTGCAAATGTAAATAATCCATGAACAAAGTTACCGAGGCCAGTTCCGTAATATGTTGCGTAAACGGGTTTTCTCGCGTTGACAATGCTCATGGGTCTCACCTGTTCGCGTACGACTCATTATTATATTTAAATGTCAGGTCTATCCCTAATGTACAGTTGTATTATCATTGTGCACCTCAAAGATCTACGACGTGCCCGTCTTGATCCACAAGTGTAACACGAATATGTGTCAACCCATTATTATGACATGGAAGCTAAACAGGCTCCGCAGGCGTGCTTGATATCAAATCACCAGGTTCGACTGTTGGTGAAAAAATAAACAGTATATAACCATGGACAATTACGACTGTCGTTTCATACCTGTTTCCATGACTGGTACTGAAGGCGTCACAAGTTATATTGATCTTCATTGTGGAGGTAATTCTGGCTATGTCAGGTGCTATATGATACGCATCACCTTTAAGTCATGCACTAAAAAACTCTTGATTCTCCTGATGATCTTAGGCCAACCAAAAACTGTTCTCAACGACGACTGTCCCATGTGGGCTCATGTTCACGTATAGAAGTTTTAGAGGTTTTACCTGTCAACACCGAAATTCTTCATTAAACCTCTTCATTGATTGAGGTAATATCATACGCACCTGTAAGAAGTTCTACCATACACCAAGATGTTCCATGGTCTTGTGAAAATATAAATGTGTTGTTTGCTGGCAGACCACCAACGGTTGTGATCTGATATTAGGCCAGCTGCAAAAATCTCAGCGACGCAAGTGCGATTTTGAGTGTGTTTGGTTCCCCAGCGGTACCACATAAAGAAAAGTCACACTGAATTTTGTTATCTCTGATAAGATTGTGATCATCAAGGTAATGCTCTGGGTTGTATTTACAACAACTGTTTGCATCGCAGCATATATTTCGAGCAAAATTGCCCCAGAACTAATCATTGGTATACGAACTTCTTTCGTCGTATATGCCTCTGATATCTTCAACAAGGTCATGCATCAGCGCACGATATGTTTCTCTATCATTGGTGAGCAACCGCTGACACATAGACGTGGCATCATTTATGACTTCTGGTACGTTGTTGCCCACACGAATTGATCCTACAGGTGTTTCTTAATCAGTTGGCAAGATCGTTAGCGTCACACAGTTCACCAAGGTCGATTCCTTTGGTTTCTTCTTCCTGCCTTTGCCAGCCTTTGTACATGTTCGTCTATCCGTTCTGATTGTTCTTCCATTGTGCAAACGTCAGGTGCACGTTGTTGCTCTTGTTCTTTTGGTGCTTTTACAATTTTTGTTCTTCGTAATTTTTACTAGTGGAGGCATGTGACTCGTCTTGGTTGAGGTGCGACTGCTTGATCCGAATATTCATTGGTCTCTTCTTGCTCAGCTCCAGTGTATTTATTCTGCCTGTACAGGATTCACGTAAAACGATTTTTGCAAGCTTTTTCGAAAGTAATTATCATCATAATGTTCAAAAAGCTCACCAGAGGCATTTTTATAGCCAGATATGTTCCTGTACACCCAATTGATCCATGCCATATTTTACGTTTTGTGATGGTTCATTGATCAATAAGTTTTCCCAGTCTGACGTTGGAATCAAACCTGCATGGAAGGGGTCTTCAAAGATCCACTAGCGACCTTATTTATTAAAATGTTGTTGTAACTGAAATGAACTTAATATCGCCATATTGACTTTCATTTTCATATTTCCCCAACTTAAGCTGATAGGTCTCACCAATTATTAAAGAAAACAAAATCTAAGAAATTAAGATATCACGACGGTTTAGCTTTAACGGCCATTATTTCTGTTAAGATATTAAATTTAAGAAAAAAAAAAAAAAAACGTATTTCAAATTAAAATATTTTTGGAAAACACGCTGTGACCCTTCCCTTAATCCCTAATATCGAAAAAATACGTCATTTTAAATTCCTTTTTATGATACTATGCATATCCATTGCCCCGTGTAATGTTAAGCATACATAATCTTGAAATAGTAATTTTAGGTCTACTAGATATTGTCAGCGTGTTCACTAGAAATATTTAAGTTATTTTTCGATATTAGCAAAATAAATTTTGTCATAACCGGTGCAGAATGAAGTTTGTATTAATTTAGCTTTGCATTTAAGCAATCCGAAATATAATACATTGCTAAATTAAATCAAAACTGCTTATTTCTCTTTGAATTTTAAGGCACGCTAAAGAACTGTTTTAATTATTTTCTGTTCTAACTGGCTCATGTATTTCAGCCGCGTGATTATATAGTTTGAGTATCGATCGATGCAGCACCGTTGCTTAGGAATGATGCCGAATACAGCCTCAAAAATGTGTATGTCTTTGGTCACTTTCTTGAATTAATAATCCACGGGTTGCATATAGAATGCAGATTGCTTACTTAGATGGGCTCAACTTAGGGGGATAGAGGCTGTGACGCATATCAGGAATAAAAAGGCAAGAACGGGCAAAAACGGCATAAAGACTCGACTAATATTTGCTAGCTTCGAATAAGAATACTAAATTATCTATATGATTCTACCTTGCAACAGATTGCTGCAAAGATTACGTTCTAAACAACTCAACTGCTTCACAGACCATTTAACCTCGAAAGCGTTGGTGCAAGTTTGAAAATAAAGCAATTAAACTGAGATGTCAGTTCAATTATTTTCGTGATGAATTTTAGTGGATAAGATTATAAATTAACAATACAAATGCTAGATCTGATTCCTCCAGGCCCACTATTTTTTAAAATTTCTATTACATATTTCGACTTTCTTAACTAATGAGGTAATAACAAGTGTAGGCTTTTTCTGTTAGAAAGTGCAGAAATAAAATTTGGTAGCAGTGGAGTATCGACAGAGGTAAGATCGTCAACAGGGCAACAGTTTGACGTTGAAAAATATTTTATATCCCTTTGATTCTCCATCGTTCTGGCAATCCTGACGAAGAATTTGAAGCTAAGACAAAAATATCTCTCAAGTTTGAAGACAATGTTCCGTCCACGGATTAGCACAACTAGTTATTTACACTTGGGGTTTTACTTCTAAAACATATGTCATGGGACGGACAGAATGCGCTTAAATACGTTGTGAAAACTGGATGACATATGCTGGACTTTATGCAATTTGAAATTGTACACGCGATGTAGTCCAGACTTTCTAGGTGACCAACCCGGTTGGTCAAACGTTGGCCCAACCACGAATTAAATCTGTAGAAATGATGTATGATAAACCATTTACGTCTGTTGAATAGTTTGGGCAGCAGTTCATTGGAATAATTATTATTCGATAGTTTATTGACATTTGCCGCGTGCAGTCCAGAGATCAATCGAGTTAGAAGGATCTTAAGCAAGTTTTCTTCAAATAAAATGTTACATAATTGCAGGATGTTGAAAAGTTTATAAAGAAATCCAGAACAAACTATTGCTGAAATGCATATAACGAAATTTAGCCCTCACATATCACCGGTGGAAGAAGTAATAATGAGATGTGATGTTAGTAAATACGTACGAGGAATTACGATGAAGCTGTAAAAAATTATTGTATAGTCTAAAATAAAGTTAAAAATGCCAAACATGGGGCAACTGCCTTACCAGCCACACCGACTGCTGTTCCTCCTGCAACAAAGTCCCTGTTGTCACTGGTAGGGAAAGAAAACAAAAATAACATACGATATTTATAAGTATCAAATTGTGCACTCCTTTAAATTTCCATTACTTGCCAGATTCAAATATTAACAAAGCTGATATATCCATGTGGTGGAATCAGTTTGTATGTAGTCATATCTTCATGGTTTTGATTCCTGTTGCTTACAGAATTAAAGGTGTAATCCCACACAAACGTGGACAAGGTGAATAATAGGCCAAGTTTCCTTTGTTTCAAAATTTCTTGTTTATTCTTGCTTCAGTGCAAAATGTTTAGGAGAGATACAAAGGTATGCATAACTTATATATTGTGCTCGTTTGCCATTGATGGTACTTTTGATGCCAGGTGCTTTTAAGACTTCCTTTCATTATCTTGTTTCCTACAAATACCATAAAATCATAAATACTAATTTGAGATGCAACTTCATAGGTTAGCACTGTTTACCTTTCCATTCAATAACACGATAATATTTTTGTGGTTGATTTATTAGTTTGTGGATATTCGTTAACCACGGGAAACTTAAATACTATATGAATATTTATGATTTTAAAGTATGAATTTCAATTAGCAATGTCTTTGCTCCGTAATTAAAGTAAGACTTAAAACGTTTTTCACTCCTGTCATCAGTGAATTAAAACCGAACATACTTTGTTACGACTCTATGGTCTTAAACTAATTAACAGAAAAGGGAAAAAGACCGCGAAGTTTAGTAAGATTCAGTAAATATTGTTTTTTCCTTAGAATACAAAGTGAAAATTTATAAAGAACTTAGAGAAATGTGAATTAAATCCAAAATAGTTCTAAAATTTCTATTACAAGTCCAAAAGTATAGAGTATTCTGAATAAAGTTCAATGGTGTTTCGAATTAATTCCAATCTTAAATGTGCTGATGTGCCACTAGCCTGGAATAGTGTTGAGGTGCTGCCAATCTTGATGTAATCACAATGATATAATTCTAAATGTCTCTCAATGAATTCAAAAGAATCCCCAAATAGTGGCTTAGTCATAAAGTATTAACAACCTCTGTATACTTCCAAGAAAATAATTTAAATAAATAAATCCTCTCATGATTCCACTTCAGATGTTAAGACAGAAATTATTAATTCTAATATAAAACAACGTTAATATAAAAACACATGACATAATAACAGGACCAGGATGAGGGTCGAAAATTCATTTCTGGAACATTCTAAGTTGTAAAAAGGATCAGATCTTGTACTTAAATTTTATTAAAGAAAATGGCAAATATCAGGTACATCAGGAATTCCCGATGGGACAACCAATATCCTGAACTCAAATCCAAGTAGACATGTTTACCTACAAATTATAATGATCTTAAATTATAATCTACAATCATAGACAAAAACTAGCATTGTACAAAAGAGCACTACTCATGTAGACACAAACTCCTACATTCAATTTTGGAAAAGGGTCAAGCGCACAATACAAATTAAATATGCATAACGACTTGTTTTTGGCTATTCACCGTCTATCTTAATATTTCGCACAGACATAGCCACTTTAATAAAAGTAAAAGTTTAAGACAGAGTAATTTCGGTCTAGATCGATTGCGTAATTATATTCTGATAGTTTGTCATGGTAGTATAGTGAAGGCCCTGCAATATGGTGTTGTTATGAGGTGTGCATTGGATCTACTTGTGTTAGATTTATCTTAAAATCGATATTAGAAAGCATCGTCATATTAAAAGACCAATAATTCACGTCTAAAGTTTAATCAGTATGTCCTGTTCATTACTATGAAATATTTCAACTGAATTTTACAACTTAAGGCTGTACAATACTTACCAGTCACTTCTAAAAAAGGAGTATTTCGGAACATTTATTCTCTTGAAGGCTGAGCTCTGAAACTGGCAAAATCAAATTTTGATTAAGCATAGCGTGGAAGAGTATAAAAGCTGCATATAGTATATGATTTCTTAAGAGAACAATCTTTAAAAATTGGAAACAAAATACTACTTGATATGAGAGACGTCTTGCTAAAATCCATATTTAAGAGAAGTTAACATATTTCAAAACATTATTATACTCATGTCATCGAAATTATTAATGTAATGTGTTGAGTGCTGATTCTTGTTTAGAATTAACTAAAAATGTTACGGAAAAGGAAAGAAAATACAACAAACACTATGTATCTTGTATACCGCGCAGCATTTTTCCTGATGCGTCCTTAATAAGATTGGTCTAAAAGACATTGAAAGAAGGGAAGGGAGAGAGGATAGCATCGTAGAATGACCTTTGGAGAACAGCACCGACAAGTACGCTCCCTTCTACATAAGGCAATATTACCGAGCAGAATATGCCAACACTATGTCAAAGTATGTATATATAATTTTCATCGTTTGTTAGTCCAGAATATTGTAAATTCCCCATGAAATGCCTAATCTACCTGTAGTTTAACTCATTTCGTATTATAATTTTAGTAACAGACTTTCTAATTATAACTAAAACATTTGGAACCTTCTGGATTGAAATTTTCCATTAGATAATAGTTTATTTTAAAAAATGTTAACTGTGACCTGAAGTCAAGTAGAGGACTACATAATCTTGTTTTTCCTGATATTATTCATTCGTGCTTAAGATATAATCATAATCAGTTGTATTATTTCTGTGTCAATTATTTAATTTGGGCTGGAATATATTTATTCAAGTTATTTAAATCAAGTGATTCTTCTTTGGAAACACAAAGTGCTCTAAAATAACGTTCTTGGAAATACAGACTTGGATTTATAGTGAACATCAAATGAGGATACATTCATGGATTGTATTATTGAGATTCAGCAAAAGACTGTTGGCACATCAATACGACACAACATTTCCAGCGTGGGATTATATTTTGTAATATCACTAAAGTTTATTCAGAACTTTAATCATTAGGACATGTGTTCGAAATTCTAGAATTATTTGGGATTTATTTCGCAATACCGTAAGTTCTTTTTATACATTTCACTTTGTTTTAAGGGAAATAAAACAATTGTTGAATTCTACAAATCTTTTTGGTTCTTAGTCTTTTCCATGACTTATTTTAAGACCATAGAGTCGTAATAGAAAATTGGAGGCTCCTCGTTGGGATACGAATTTCTCTAAAATGTTTCAGAAACCTTTGTTTTTGAAATTTTAAAACTATTTGTTAAGTCATAGGCATTATTTTTCATATCTGAGAAATCTATACTGAAACCAAAAAACTTTTGCAGTGTCATCTACAATGGAGAACATTATTTTCAAATAATACCCAAGAACTGTTAGACTTCGTGAAAAAGATGAATTGCTCCAGCTTGCTAAAAATATATATTTCTGACGCGAAGGCTTCTTTAACGAAGCGAGAAATAAATATTGGTCCAATATTTGGTAGAAATGAATGTTTTGTATAAAAATGCTTTGGATTTGATTAGCGAGTCGCCATCTGGCTCAAATGAAAAAGTTATGGAACTGAAATTAAAATACAAGAATGAAATAGTTTTAAGAAAGCTTGAGCTTCAGAAAGAAGAAAGACAAATACATTTGGATAAAGAGGAGAGAGAGAGAGAGAGAGAGAGAGAGAGAGAGAGAGAGAGAGAGGGGGGGAGTGAGAGAGAGAGAGAGAGAGAGGAGAATGCAGTTGCAGAAAGAGGACAGAGAGAGACAAATATTCTTGCAGATAGAGAAAGGAGAGACACGTGCAATTGAAAATGCAGAAAGAGAAAAGAGAGAGTGAACGAGAGAGAAGATAGGCTAATTCAATTGCAAAATATAATGTGAAAAAGGAGAGAGAGAGAGAGAGAGAGAGAGAGAGAGAGAGAGAGAGAGAGAGAGAGAGAGAGAGAGAAGAAAGGTAATTTGAATAGATTAAACGAATTAGAACTGGCAAATTGAAAGCACTCCCCCATTTTAGACACGAATTCAAGTTTTCATGTTATTAGGTATCTTAGGTTAATACCCCTTGTAATGATAAAGAAGTAGATAAATATTTCCCTCATTTTGAAAAAATGCTGAAAATTTTAAATGGCCAAAGAGAGCATCGGACTTTATTATTACGAAGTACACTTTTTGGCAAAGCTCGTGACATCTACATTTCCCTGTCAGTAAAGCAATGTATCTTGAAGGAATGAATTGGTACCTGAGGCTTATCAACAAAAGTTTACGAACTATAAAAAAGAAACTGGACGAGCACATGTCGAATTTGCAATAGAAAAAGAGCAATTATTTGATAGGTGGTGCTTAACCAAGAAAGTAGGTCAAGACCAGGATATTCTCAGGTGACTCATATTAGTTGAAGAATTCAAGAACTGAGTCCATGTTGACCTTAAGATTTATCTTGATGCGCACAAGGTCGAAACTTTAGAAAATGCTGCTCGTACAGCTGAGTAATAATAATAATAATAATAATAATAATAATGTATTCAGTAATTTAGGCCGCCGGCAGATATTACAAAGTGCAATAGAAGTAAATATTGAGTGTGCCACGGTATACGGTAATTAAATGTGATATTCAACATGAGTGTAAATAATTAATTTCCTATAAATAATCAGGGCATAAAATTGTATAGGTGTTACTACCACTAAGTATATGTATGGCTTGTCAAAGATCGTCTAAGACGAAGAGCCGAATTGATATAGTAAGAAAGATTTCTTATATCTAATTAATTACTATGACTCATGAGGGATAACACATTTTTCTACAGACGGACAGAGATAACAAACTTCATTAAAATATTCAATTTTGGTAGAACAGGTGACACGGGTGGTTTCACCTAATCTTTTCAACATTAAATAGCATTTTGGGAGCGAGCTAAATGCATTCTTGCAATCCTCAGCCAGTATTTAATACATCACAAAAATACTAGGTGCAAAGTGGATATCATCCGCACAATCGAATTATTGGAAGTTTTAGGAACACCTAAATACTGTTTGCAAAAGTTGTATTGCATAATTTCAATATCTCTACTGAATTCGTATCCTCAAATTTCTGACCATAGCAAGCTGTTGGTTTTATCACAGATTAAAACCTTTAAACGCATCCTCCACATTAAAACAGCAAAATAGTTATGATGATGCATGAGCCGCTAGTATCTGTTTTTTCCATAGTTGGTGGGGTGAAAAGTAGACCCATATACTATAATATGGTAAGGCACACACTCAATACGTCTTTCTTTGAAAAACCAAACATCCGTTTGCTTGAAATATCATCCAGCAATGAGTATGGTTTGATCGAGATTGACCATCATACCAGTTTTATCACAGGAAAGTTCAATAACATTTATTTGACCATGAAGGAGCTTTACTGTATCTGCGCAATTAGCAACATCATCAGTATTGCAAACAAATCATCAATCTCGTCTGAGATAAATTCACCTCTGCTGCATTCGAGGTTCAGCTGCCTAATGAAATCATTAATAAAAGGGAAAACATAATAGGGCACAAAAACACAACCTTGCCTTGTACCTAATGTACATTCGAGGTAAGTACTTAAGCAATGAGGTGTTCGGACACAGCTTTTCAGGTTTCAATACACATTTGTTAAAATGTTTACTACTTTGCCATTCATACCGTTACGTATTAATGATGAACATAATTTGTCATGCTGTACTTTATCAAACGCTTTTTTAAAATCGAAAAAGGCAATAAAATCTACCTTTCTTTTACAGATCTTTTTTGAGCTATAGCCGGAATAAACATTTTTGCCTAAACCCTGCTTCTGCTTCGTCTATCAGACTATTGTTTTCTGCCCACGTGTATATACGAGTATGCAATATATTAGTAAAGACCTTGCATAAAGTATCAATAAGGGAGATTCCTCTCTAATTAATTATATATAGAACAGATAGTAATCTTCTCCCACTGCTAGGCAAATAACCGGATTCAAAGATTTTGTTAAACGGAGCGTTAATGAATGTTAAGATCGTTTCATTAGTGCACTGATAAAATTGAGTAGCTATCATATCTGATCAGGGCTTTTGTTTTTGATTTGAAGTCAACTTCTCATAATTTCATCATTTGTAATATGAATATTTACGAAGTTATCCTGGAAGTGAGGTAGTTCTTCACTAATAATATTGTCAGCGTCATCTAACTCAGACAAAGATTTCTTCAATAAAGATTTAAAGTATTCATACCAGTTGTATTTTATTGGGGGGGGGGGGGAGACATGTTCCACTCCATGCTGAGACGAGTATTCCTTAGTTCATAAATTTCTTTTGTCTGTAAGCCTTCCAATCAGCAGACGTCTAATAAAAAAAACTATTTCAGCCTAACATGAGCACTTCCATGAGCTTAACATGAGCAAAGTTGCACTCAGTCTAGTACAACTTTGAGGAATCAATTTTCTGATAAGATTGATAAAATCCTTATCTCTTCCTAAGTTCAGCTATTGCAAGAAGAAAGGGCACGTTATTTATAATTGCTACAAACTTAAAATTAAGCAACAGAACCAACACAGACCTATTCCAAATGCTTCTATTTTTAAGAGGTCAAGGTCACAGTCATGTATTTAAAGCAATACATTTGTGGGTGAAACAAACCCCAGTCTGATTTTATTATGGAGAAGCATGAACTATTCATGCCGAATGGTCCTATGTCACTCGTTATTGATTCGGCCAAGCCATCTCCCTTTTAAATTTTTAAGGGACACAGGAGCTTCTCAGAGTTTGTTAGTACAAGGTACTTTGCCTTTTTCGTTAGAAGTCTTCTTCTAATCAGAGTGTTCTTTTTCTGGAAGTAGAGTTTGGCTTTTTTAATGTTCCTCTCCATTGTGTAAATTTGTCATCAGACTTAGTCTTAGGACCCTTGACAGTCGAACACTATCGTCTTTATCGATCGAGGGCATTCACTTATTTCTAGGCAATGACCTAGCTGGAGATAAGGTTGTGGTTAATGCATTTGTAAGTGACAAGCCTATTTTGGATCAGAATGTCTATCCTATTGAAAAAGGAATCCCTGATTTATAACCAGCTTGAGCAGTTACTAGAGCTATGGCAAAGAAAGTTCTTGATAATGATGGTGATCAAGAAATTATTCCTTTAGCTGACACATGTATTGGTCTGTCTTTAGATGAGATCGCCTTTGTTCTTCGTTTGCATCAATCAAAGGTATTGATCACAATGATCCTCTTTCAACTACTCATGCTCTTTATTCTAATCAAAGTGACAAGCGACAATCACTTGTCGTCGAAAACAAACAAGATTCTTAGATCTCCTGTTTGTTTTAGAGGGATATTAGGGAAACGGAAGCCACAAAAGTACCCGTTTGTTATTTTGTTAAACATGGAGTCCTTATGAGAAAATGGAGGCCACCTGAGGTATCGGCTTGTGAGGAACGGTCAGTGAGCCAAATGGTAGCTCCAAAGGCGTATGACAGGAAATTCTCAATTTAGCCCATAAAGCACTTTATTTCGGGATCAATAAGACTTATCATAAGATCTTGAATTATTTATATTGGCCAAAAATTATAAGTGATGTTTTTAAATACTGCAGATCTTGTCACACTCGTCAATCGGTAGGATAACCCAATCAGAATTTACCGAATGCACATATGCAACCTATTCCTGCATTTGAAGATCCATTTAGCAGAATAATGGTAGACTATGTCGGTCCCTTACCTAAGACCAAGTCTGGCAACCAATACTTATTTACCATAATGTGTGCGTCTACAAGATTCCCAGAGGCATAACCTTTGAGGAATATTAAAACTTAAACAATAGTAAAAGCTTTTAAATAAAGCTTTTACCTAATTTGAGATGCCAAAATCTCTCTAATCTGGTCAAGAGTAAAATTTGGAATTTTGTAGCAAGTTATGCATGAATTAGGCATCCAATAATTCATGTGAAAAAGGAAATTAAGGTACGACAGAACTAAAATGGAGAGAACGTTTCAATCTGGTTTCTTCGAGGTTTTCTGCAGTTTAGGCATTATGGTACTTATAAAGTTAGAAAGAAAATGAGTGAGCGAAATTACAATATTAGTACTCCTGAGATGTAAATATATTAAAGGTGTACCGATATGATGATAGAGATAAGTGCACTTGCTTTCATATGTTCCTGCAAGAACACATAAAATCTACCATGACGCTGAAATTATAGATTCCACACCGGTGAAACAGCATCCTTACAGGATGAGACCTATCAAACAAGAATGTTGGGAAACAAATTCGGTATTTGCTGGAGAATTTTTTTTATAGAACCTAGTAAAAGTGACTGAAGTTCAGCATACATTCTTGTACGGAAACCAGATAATACTTTTGCATTTGCACCAACTCTAGAAAAGTGAATAATGTGGTCAAAATAGATTCATTTCCGTTATCAAGAATCTATAACTGCAATGGCACAATTGGAAATGAGAAGTATGACACCAACTGTGACTACTTGAAAGGATTTTGGTAAATTCCATGGACGGAAAGGCAAAGGAAATTCATAACTTCAGATGGACTTTATCAGTATAAAGTCATGCAGTTTGGGATGAAAGGTTTGCATTGAACTTTTAAACGTTTAATGAGCATGATTACACCTGGTCTAGATAATTGTGATGCTTAGATCGATGATATCGACATCTACAACGATACTTGGAGAGATCATTTAGAGACAATACAGAAATTCCTTGACAGACTCGCTAATGCAAATTTGATAATTAATTTATCCAAAAGTGAGTTTTGCCGTGCTTGTGTCACATTTCTGGGATATATCGTGGGATATGGACAAGTTAAACCCATAGTTGCGAAGCTCAAGGCTATCTCTGAATTCCCTGTGGTTTTCAATGGAATGACATTGATACGAGTCTTGGGGATAGTTAGATCCTATGAGAACTTTTGTCCCATTTTAACATAATTACTGAAACTCTGAAAAATGTATTGAGCAAGAAAACCAAGTTTCATTGGTCTAAATAATGTCTGGAGGCTTTTGATAAGTTAAAGACCATAGTTAAGAGTGCATCAGTTCTTTTAGTTCATAATTTCAGTCAATAATTTGAAAAGTTTGTTGACACGGGTGATGTTGAGGTTGGTTGCAATCTTCATTCAAGAAGACTATTTTTCTAAGAAAATAAACAAGCACCATATAAATTATTCTACAGTCGAGAAGGAATGTTTGGCGTTGACATCGGCTTTGCAACACTTTGAAGTATATATTAGTTCAGCTCCGTCTCCGATCATTGTATTTAGTGATCACAACCCCCTTACTTTAACTGGCAAAATGAAAAACAAAAATCAAAAATTATTATGATGAAGTTCGATGTTGCAGGAATACAATATTAACATCAGGCACGTCATGGGAAAAGATAATATAATAGCAGATGCACTGTGTATATAAATATTATTTTGTTTCATGTATACTTTGTGTCATACATTAGATTTCATCTTATATAAATTTTTTATCACATGTACATTTGACTAAGAATTAAGAGAAAGCTTTATTTTATAAATCTTTCTTTTTTTTCATTAGAGAATGTGTTATGTTTATTTAATTTGCATTGTTTGCAAGATCTTTTATTCAATATATGCTAGTCCAAAAAGAAGTTCATTTTCTACCCGACGTGAATCATTGATTTTGGTTCTGTAAACATATTTATCTCAATCTAAGTCTAAAATATTGGAAATTCCCCATGAGATGCCGTGTCTACCTGTTGTTTAACATTATAATTTTACTAGCAGACTTTCAAATTATAACTAAGATTTTATCTTGTAAACATTTGGAACTTTCTAGAATGAAAGTTCCCATTAGGTACGAGTTTATTTTAGAAAATGTTAAGTGTGATCTGGAGTCAAGTAGAGGAATAAATAGTCTGGTTCTTCTAGAAATTTTTCATTTCTGCGGAATCAAATCACGCCGTTGACATATATAAATTATTAATCAAAACAGTGCTTGGATGGCCGTTGGTAGCACCAGTTGTTGCTGAACAAACCCAGAACCACAAAAAGTTTATTCCGAAGAAAATAATAATAAATGACATCGGAGATTATTTTAACCATTGTTTGTATAATACTGTTGTGGGGGATATTTTCGTGGATAAATATTTAAATCAAGTATTTATCCTGCACGATTATCGTAACCTGGCGAATCTACCAGATCCCAGACGTGAAGATTTTAGAAAACAATGGAATTACCTGTGTTTGAATTGAAACAACTTCAAAATTACACATATGGTGAGGAAGATTTATTAAGAATTTCTAAACGTGAACTGATACGTGAAATTAATGAATATATCAGTTATTTCCTAAGAAGAATTAATATTCAAGCATGTGATAAACAAAGAAAAAGAATTGGTAATATTTAAGTATAGATTTTGTGGCGTAAAATAAGAATTAGAATCATTACAAAAAAGCTCTAATAGAATCAGTGATTAAAAAGTGGGGAAAGGAGAAAATAAAAGGAGTACCGTACAAAATTCATTTTCTTGATTATTTTAAGATCACCGAATACCAGCTACCCACATTCAAAATGTTGACATCGATAAATTACAACAGGAAATCAATAACTTAATTGAGAAATATTTTCCAAAGATTTACGCCACGTGGAAAAAAAACTGGGGTATTGCCGGTAATTCTCCGACATAATAACGATCGGAATTGTGGTAGTCGTCAGTTGTTGCCGGGTATTGTCAGCATTATATCGACGATTTTTGTAAATCTGGTCTGTGACGCAGTCGACGGTTAGCTATACCACGTCCGTGTAAGCATTACAAGGGCAGGCCCTGCAGGGATATGTTCTTTACAGCTTTTCTTCAGATGTCCATCCGGTTCATTTGTGTTGGTGCTCACTAATCCTGTTTATTTACGATGTCATAATCCATCGCTATCACCAATATGTTTTCGTCTAACCGACCAAGACGGTAAATTATTGGACATTGGCGGTGTCCAAATAATAAATAGCTAAAAAAAAACTAACACAAAAACATCTTTTTGTCGTTAATTTATTTTTTTGTCGTTAATTTTTTACTATCTCAATTTCTGGGGTTCCTGTGACGTCGCTATTCTGTGGATTACTTGGCGGAATCTAGAATCTTAACGGCGGATTGCAAGCATTCTGACACAAATTTTTTAGCTGTCTCGCACTTACAGTCGCTCGAGTTTCATATTGTTGTGACAACTCTGATCGTATTTCCTCAATGGCACATGCCAATGGAACAAATTTATCCATATCATATTGTTCATGTAAATCCACCAATGACAATTCCATTTCACGCTGGAGTAATTTGATAAATCTGTACTCAACCGCGACTGTACATCTACATCTTCACGTCGCTGCTGTATCATCTCAAAATCATCGTTGATATTTTCAACATCGAGTTGAACAGCAAGACCATCATTATCCAACAAATGTATTTCTTTAAAAAAAGTCTTTATCTGGACCAATTCGATATCGTGCTGCTGGATCGGGTAAACTTATCGTGATGAATCCATGCGGAGTTTTCTGAGCATGTGCGAAGAAATTTTTAAATATCTTTATGTCCATGTCGCCTGGACACCGTGTCTGATGAATATTTCGCAGCGTATGTGTATCGACACCGTTAAAAATAACTAAACAATTGCAATTACCTCTAATTATTTTGGGAGTCTGAGAATACTGCTGAGTGACGTAAATGACATCTGTGTTTTTATGTCTGCCCCGTGAAAATATTTTGGCTGAATTTGCTTGTTTGTCAAGCATGAAATCATTGTAAACCACTCGAATGTTAATATCCCCTATAAGATCCTCAACGGACGGCGCTTCATCGATGTCTGTGATAAATTCAATAACATCGCCTTCAGCCGCTGCAGATTCATTAAATTCCTTAAGAACATTATAACATCGTTGGTCATCCACAGATGGCGCTACTAAATAAAGTTTGTCCCATTTGAGCCACCTCGTTATCAGGTTGAGCAACAACTGGGTTTTACCCGAACCAGATGGACCAATGATAATAGGTCCAATGGGATTTGGTAACATTGGATGATGCTTGACCGGTGCTTGCTCACGTGTTGCTGAATAGTCAATATTGTACAAATGTAATATTATTTATAATCATGAGTTTATATTGTGTTTGATGCAAGACAGTCACTGGTACAAATTTTCTGAGAGCAACCACGTTGAGAAATAAGGCGCCGGCACTTACAGGTAAATGTGTAAAATGCGGCACACGAAAATATAAGTTTGTGAGTATTCCTGTTACAACAGTGGGCGGCGATATTGCTAAGGCACTCGGGAAAACAACAGCAACGCCATGGGCTAAGTATCCTGGTAAGAAGCATCTTTCAGGATATAAATATTGTGGTCCTGGAACTCGTCTTGATATTAGACTTGACGAAAATTATCAAACAAAATCTGGCGAATTTCTGGTAAATGCGATTGATCAAGCTTGCCATGTTCATGATGTCGCGTATAAAAATCCAGATCTACAACGACATATTGCGGATGTCAAGCAGATTCACACACTGAATTCGATAAAGAATAAAAACATACGAGAATCACTCGCGAATTGGTTGATAAGATCGGCGATGAAAGGTAAATTAGTGTTAGGAGCTGATAATTAAACACCAACAATTAGATAATGGAGTCGATTTATTATAGTCCAAGAGTATATAGGAAAGGTACAGCAGCAATTAAAAGACTTACATGCAGCAGGTGTCACACGCGCTGTAGCCGCAGATTGGTTGTCACGACAGGCCATATTGCAAATTTATCCTCCACGTCCTAAAACGATTCAACATGGACCGTTTGATGTCAGCACACCTAATGAAGTTCATCAGGCAGATATCTTGTTTTTACCACATGCCGTATATAACCGGCGAACATATCAATAATCGTTGACTGTCGTAGACGTTGCAAGTAGATACAAAGAGGCTGAACCATTATCGCCTAAAACAATAACTGAAGTCACAGCAGCGTTTGAACTAATTTATTCGCGAGGGCCTCTACATTGGTTACAATTGCTACAGGTTGATCCTGGCAAAGAATTCTCGGTGCAGTAACGACGCTGATGCAACAAGATATCGTTAAAATCAGATGTGCACACACCTCGATACATTGCAATCAGGCAGTCGTTGAACGATTTAATCAAACACTTGCACAACAACTCTTTAGACATCAGTATGCCCAAGAATTACTGAGCGGAACGATGCGCGTTCAGGACAGATCTCGTGAATGGGTTGCAAGACTACATCATGTGGTGGCCGCGTTAAACAACGAGGTCACTCGTGAAATTAACATGAAACCTGTCGATGCAACTGCGAAAAGACATATACCACGACAAAAAACACCGGTGGATCAACCACAACCAATGTTGGGTAGTAAAGTAACAGTGAGGAATTTATATGAACCTGGTGAATTTGGGGGTGATGCAGCAAGAGCAACTGACCCCGTGTGGAGTGTGACAACACATACCATTTACAGCTTGGTAAGATCTACTGGCCGTCCTGCAGTCTACAGACTAAATTCAACAGCTCCTCATAGTGGATTTGTCCATGAACAATTACAGGTAATTCCTGAAAATACCTAGTTATCACCAGATTGGATAAGCTCCAACAATAAACGCTAGCAAGAGTCACTAGGTCTGAGGAACGAAGCTCCTCTACGTCTGTTCACATTCAAGACATGTCAGGGTGACATTTCGAGTATGTGGCCGAGACTACTATCGATTCTATTCACAGTAAATTGTCTTAAGTCATTAGGAAAATATTGCCACAACATGATTGTGTTACACCAGGCGTAGTGATTATTTTGTCGTTGTTTCAGCGTCATGAAAAATTCTATATCCAGATCAAACTGGCGCTGGTTCTTTTTTTCATCTAGCGCTTAACCAGCTAATTTTTTCTTCACCGCCTTGATAATTCCTGATGACGCTGTTGTTTGTAACGTCGAAGACGCTGTTGGCAGCTGCAACACGTAGACAAACCGGCGTAACTGAGATATTGTTGTTATTCGTGACACAGCCAGACAAAATAAATTTGACCATTCGATGCGATCATCGACAATCCAGATAATGTTAATGATATTGTTAATCCCTGAGACTAATGAATTGTTATTGCATATCCCAGAGTCCAGCATGATGGGTTTAATGACAGCGCTTGTTGTACAGCCTCTACTGGAACCTCGATGATATCATTAAAAACGAGTTTTGGTCTCATGAAAGTTCCAGAAATGTCAACGGGTATATTTTGCTGTCGTGTAACTACAGGGTGGTAACATCACGAGACTTGCTGAGTTGGAAATGTTTGTTTGTGAAAGTCAAATAATTTACGCTGAAGTGAATCTCGTACAATTTTCCGGGATACAATTATTAGATCATTATGGCACCATGAGATCGAGAACTCAGACATTGGTGTCCCTGGAATTCCAGTAAGCATCATTTCACATTGAATTGTATTTGGTTGTAATTTGATTAGCAATTTTAACTGTCATAATGTTCCATCATGTGATCGATGGTCATACAACATTTCTTCGTAGTAGCCATCGTAGCTGCTTAACCGGTCATGTGGGGATTCTCCAGTAAATAGCGGAGGTTGTCCTGGATCGCCGCACATAATAAATGCCGTGGTTTTCGTCGTTAGGAAATCAAGAAATATTTTTGAAATATCCTAGGACACCGTCCATATTTCGTCCCAAATATTCATTCTCGGGATATATTTTTGTCCCATTCGTTCGGGTGTCCATGCATCACCACGTCATATAAAATAATTATGATACGTACATGAGCTAACACCACGATGTTGCATCTCTCTGGCAATACGGTGAATTGAAGTCATCACAATCATATCTGAATTTCTAAACAATTCTAACGCACGCGTTTTATTACCAGAACCACCAAAACCATTCAGATAGACCATGCTGTGTCTCGTGATTGGATCATTTACTGACGGCGCCGAAGAAATCTGTGATAAAATATCGTTGATGCGGTAGATATCAGGTACTTTAACCGCAATGAGTATCCGCAGTGTCCTTATAAAGAAATGGCTCAACAAGATTCTTGTTTGATTTGTCAATATAGAAAGAATTCGTGGCGACTCTAACAACGTCATTGGGAAATCTATTGATCATAGATAATAGATTTATTGACGAATATGCCAGCATAGATGATCTCAAATGAGTAAACTGAGGAGAATTGCCGTCGCAGTAGCTAATGATCATGCAAATAATTGTTCCATCTCGTTTTGTTGCATATCTCCGTGACACCAATACACCTTTTGCCGCTGTGTCCTTGATAACAAAATCTAATTCTGCTGGATCCACGAGTAATCTTGTACAAGGACGTGATGTCGCTGATGTGAATATGCCAATAATTTTTCTACAAATATCTTTGTCATCTTGTGGTAACCAAACATGTTTTTGTTGTTTGTATAAATTATCGCAGAGATTACAGTCAACGATGTGAGAAACTTAGCATCAAGCATGTATCGTATTAACACTATTGGAGCCCAACCACGCTGACTTTTTACGCAACAATCGTTGAGATTGACATTGGTATCCGGTTCATTAATGTGACGGCCGAACCAAATTGGTATTACATTATGAACGTTTGCTGAAAACTCGAATGATTCCGTCTCGTCAAATCCAGTAAGATCGATGTTTGGTTGTGGCCCGTTTACTGCAACTCGTGTCATTTCGTGTGTTGGATGTCCGAATCGTTCAAAATATGGCTGACAATCACCTAGTCTAAAAAACGCCGCCGTATAAACAGCGACATTATCAACAGAAATCATGTCGGAGAGATTATATTTTGTGTTCCAGAGACCACCATGACCAAGCTCAACACAAGATTGTGATATATTGTTGAGAAATTCCTTTGGTGTTTGACGCCATTTATTTATTTATTTATTTATTTGCTGGGCTATATGAGCAACAACAGATGACACTGTAAACAGTTAACAAGAAAATCATCGTTGTCTTCGTCATATTTTACCGCAATCAGTTTCACATCACGTTGCAGTGATTCCTACCAATAAAGAAATACAGACGGCAAAAAAACTGATCAAATGATTCGTCGTCGACGCTACTTATGCAAGTGTCTTCTACGCCGCCATTGTAAAATAACCAGACTGATACAGGGACGTTTTTAGTTATGTTGTGAATTTCCTCAAACACATCTCCGTTATACAATTTTATTGTTCTTTCTTTTGGAAATTTTGTCACAGACTCTGTCCACGCATTAGGGTTATGATCAATTAATGTTATTGGAACACCTTTGCTACGATAATTACCAGAGTTGTATAAAATCTCATTGGTTATTGCTATTACCACGATCGGAATCTTCAGTGCTTTTTCAAGTGTGGCAATGTTATTTATTTCAGCTCTATTAATAAGAGAGTTTTCCTAGTTATTTATTGTTTTTATTAGTGATTCTGTAATACCGTTTCCTCGTTCTCTTACACGTTGAGTAACATAATTTAACAATCCTGTTTTTATTATTTCATGTAATTGTAGCTCAAATGGTATTTGTTTTCTCTCATCGTTCAGTCGACCACAATCAAATCTTGCTGTTGATGGCTCAATCGTTGATAACCTTATAAACTCAACTTATGCTGCTTCCACTGATCTGATGTATTTTTTTATGAGATTTTAAATCTGTTTTTGAAATTGGTAATGTGATTTGTTCCCAATGAGATCTTTATATTGTTGCTGTAGTAATCTAGCTTCGTCCCATCGTCCCATGCTATAATTACTTTTCTTTAAATGAATTCTTTTAGTTAAACAATATCAATATTATATAAATGTCTCAACCAAAAAACACTTGCGATGACTGATGGTTGGATCAATGGCATCACGTGGCAAAATTTGCCGTGGTGACTATTGCGGTATTCACTCATATTGTGTTCGACAAGGAAGTACTAGACCAAATCCATGTTTGGTTTGTGGAGTCGGAGTTAAAGGTAAGACACAAATGTAAATACATATCACTTAAGAGATATTTTGATGTAACAAATACTGATGATTATATGAAAATTAAAAATCAACAACATTATATCGAGAGAGATATAACAAAAAAAAATGATCAAGTAAGTGATGAATGAGCCGACCAAGTTAGCGAGAAATCAGTTGATCAAGTTAGTGATTTAGTTGACCAAAACAGTGATGAATCAATTAACCAAGTTAGTGAAGACTTAGTTAACCAAGTTAGTAAAGACTCAGTTGACCAAGACAGTGATGAATCAATTACCCAAGTTAATGAAGACTCAGTTGACAGTGATGAATCAATTACCCAAGTTAATGAAGACTCAGTTGACAAAGTAATTGATGAATCAGAATAAGATAATTTTAGGAAATACCCACTATTTACCAACTACGAATCAAACAGAGCAGGAGTTATACGACATTGCAAAAAGAAAAAACCTCTCGCAAAGATCAACAAACATGGATATCTCATGATCTGTATTGCGATTCATGGAGAAAAAATATTATTTACATAGATTAGTTTACGAGTGTTGTAACGGTATAATCGAGGATGGCTGACCATAACGATTCTTTCAAAACCGATAATCGTATAGAAAATCTCCAAGCCATAACACAAAGAGAGAACTGTAAACGGGTGAAAAACAGCAAACTTGGTAAAACACAAAAATCACAACAACCAGTTAAATCAATAAATCTTGATACTGGTGAAATATTTGAATTTAAATCTATGTCAACTGCAGGAAAATATTTTGATATTAATCCAGGATTAATTCAGTGTGCTGATAATGGAATAACGAACTCAGCTACATCAAAACGACTTAATAAAAATATAAAGATCATTTTATCATTTAGTAAATACCTCCATGTTCAAGATCTTTTGTCAATACTAGTTATATTTATTTATTTATTTATTTCTTTTATTATTTTTTTTTGCTTGTTATTTGGTCGTCCGGTGATTATAAAATCATCCTTGTCTGATTCAGGAGAAAACGACAACGAAGCCACGAAATTGTACAACGAGGATAATAACAAGTTTTTCTTACAACGATTGGTTACTGAAACAGGGCCTTGTATATTGTTCTGCGTCATTTTCACCCATGTCTGGCCGCCCCAAGGGCCGGTTGACCACATGGACTTTGGATATTTTTGCGCCATTTTTTCATTCATGTCTGGCCCCCTTAGGTAGGTTGACCCCCTGTGCTGCTAAGACAAACATCCGACCACATCAAAAAAAAAAAAAACGCCAGCTGCTTTGATGATAAGAGGCAAAGAGATAGTCAGATTCACGGACAAACAGGCATAGTCATATAGGCAGACAGACAGACCTACAGCTACACTGAGGAGTACGCCGACTGCCTTGGCCACGATGGTGTGTAATCGCACTACGCGAGGAATCTTCACGCTGTTCAGGTAACACTTTAACTCTGGAATCTCTGACCCTCCTGCTACTGGCTGAAACAAATGTATTCAAATAATCATAAACCTTGAAAAGTCTGCAATCCAAAAACATTTGCATATAATGGCCTTGTCTGGTTATTTCTCTAAGCAAGACATTATACCGATGAAAAGAAACAAAATAAATAATTTAAACTAAAGTACGCTTATATCACATTGTAGAACATGAGTGCATAAAATTAAAGCTAGAATGAGGTATTGAGCTTAATAATAATAATACAAATAATAATAATAATAATAACAATAATAATAATAGCAGTACAATATTTGCTTAATTATGATAACTTGACAAATACGATGTCATTGTATTTAGCACAAATTAATGAAATAATAATGATAATAAAAATTTAAGTGTCTTACCTCGAAGACCGCCAGACAGGAAACCGCAATAACAAACCCAACATTAAAGAGTAGGAGTATCAGCAACGACACTACCAGGCAGCCATTGTGAGTACAATACGTGATTGTTGACACCTAGCTAAGGAAACTTGCTATGACAGAAATTGAGAGAGAACTGAGAAAAAGCTATTATTTGTTTAAAACATTCTTAAGGAAATATTACAACCATGATTACCCGTGATTACTTGCCTGAAGTATGTTTGGGATGATTATAGATGACAAGACTGAAGAAAAAGTTGAGTATCCTGTGTAGGATTATAGGTGTCTACATGGATAAAAGTTGGGAAAAACCATAACACTGAAAAGTAGGCCCCCTTGAAGCTAAAAAAGAAGCAATTTTGACACTATGTTTTTCAATGTAAATTGTAATTGAACAATTCAAAATGCTGATTCTTTAATATGATGCATACATCCATTGAAACATTCATACATAAATTTCTCATTGTAACTTTTGAAAAAAGTGCTTCCTTCATCTCAACACATAATTTATCAGACGATGAACAAGATAATTGCTGATAATAAAATCCTGCTACATGTACATGTATTTCAGAAATGCTCTAACACTAACAATAACCATCGAAACGGAAACATGCAACCGCAATGGATAACTGAAACAAAATAATGATCAGATATTCGGCATCAAATAAATTATATTTTGATAAAATTACTGGTGTTTCATTTTTTTTATTCAGTACAAATCTGTTGGGATCAAACTGGTTATTTCTTTCTTTTCTGAATGACTGTGCTTCCGGAGTGTTCTCACTATGAAAATCGGTCAGCTTATAGACACTATATAAAGCTGCTGAATAGACAAAGCATTTTCCTCCATACAGAATCAGAAGTCAAGAGATGTAGTCGGTTACGCTGTAAAGTTTATACTTAAAGGAATATGCTTTTCCTTTAGCCCTTTATACATTTGTAACTGTACTGAACTAGAGAGAAAAAAATAAATGCAGTTATTGTTTGCAAATTTAGAGTATGGGCAAAATTCCAATCGTCCTGACCGACGACTGCCAAGCATTGATAATGCAACAAATTATTTTTTTAAAAATCCATCCATAAAGCAAGGGGTGGGGCGTTTATAGAAAACACTGGTTGCATGATATACGTGGAGAATAGGCTGAGTGTGTGAAATAATTCAGCGCCCTCTATCCTATTCGTTACTTTGAGGCAAACGTAGGAATCGAATGGCGGTGGACTGAGTTATTCGGGTTTACGACTGAGTTGCTCTGGTTTCTGTAGAGGACACTTAATTATGGAGCGAAGAAAATCTGAATAAAATCTCCACTGTCCTTGGCAAAGGATAAATTGCAGCAAATTTGTCAATGGCATCAATTTTATCGTTCTAGATGATGGACATGAGGATGAGAATGACTGTAATGATGAAAAGGGGTGGATGGTATTACACACGATTGACCCGATGAAGTCAGAGGAGACCAAGGGCAAAAAGGTTTGTGAGATTACACATGAAACGTCTCAATGGTATCGACAAGTCTTAATATTAGAATGCTTACCCGGTAGATGCAGTAGCATGCTGCCTGCGCGCCACTAAAGAGCCTGACTCGGACAACCTGACCCCTGGCCTGTCGTGAACAAACTACTGATGGGAAAGGCGAGTCCTCGAGACAGGTGCAGTCATCGACTACCTGTCCAATCTGGTGAGAAAATTTTCAAGTGTGCAGTTATCTTATAGGATATAGCTGGAGGTGACAGTGATGACAGCTGCAGGCATCGATGAATACAATTCACAGCGGCCATGTCTGGCAAAATATTTCCACTTTACATTGTTCTGTGAGTGACGTAGATTTGAATATTGTGACGCTATTCTGCTGATTACGAAAGGCGAGTCAAAGTCAGCTTGGGTTCTTGGCGGAAGCAACGACAACAAAATGGACGCTAAACTTGTGAAGAAGATTATGTTGACTGATGGTCCGTACTTCAGAACCTGAAGAAGCAGCTGCAGATTATCAAGGCGTGCATCAGATAAAACCGATGGATGGCGAACAAAACCTTTAGTGAAGCCTTGTGTTACTCGAAAACGAAATGGTTTGTAGCGCACTCCTGCTGCCGTGCATGATGACATCCAGCGAGCATTCGTCGAGTTTGGACAAGGCGGTCTTTGATAGCTTTCATGGCTTCAAAGTGTCTGAGATTGTGAGTCTTTGTATAGTCGCCTGTTATCCCTGCAGCTATTTGAACATGGAAGAAAGTGCCCCATACTTTGAACGGTTTGGTCACCCGTGCAAAGAAATGAGCCTGGTTGCTACTAACGGACCACTTATTCAAGACCACATCGGATTGTCAGAGCTGCTTTCTTGACCCTTTGCTCCTGACTGCCACCCAATTACCCCGCATGGCTTGTACGCCACTTTTGCAATAGTAAAGAAATTGCGGCTGCCCGCAACGACTGTGGCTAAGCCCCATTCCTCTGCTGCTGTTTATGATCGAGACGGGCGTGCTCACGCACTTCGAGGTGACCGAGGCCATTATCTCCTACAAGAAACAGACCAAAGCATGACTGATAGAGCACAAGGAAACTGGTTGCATTATCATACGCAAATTTAGGCGTCCTTTGGCAAGCTAAATGTTCTCGTACTCGTCTACTTCGAAACGATTTCACTGGTTGGTTATGACAAAGTGCGCCTTAGGGATGTCATTAGTTACTCTAATGGGTCGCAGCCACAGCATACATACCGTCTGGGCTTCCATGCGTGGCTACGTGGGCATCAACTTTATTAGCATGCGTCAGAGGTTTCCTATTGAGGCCGTACGGGTTTCAGTGACTCTATTAACTTATAATAAGTGACAATTCGTCAGCTTCCCAAGGAACGATGATCCATGGCCATCTTATCGCCTTTCTTATCTCAACAGTGGAGGGGGGGCTCTGTCTAACCGACATGCGCAATCGACATCTTTCGTCAATGCAACCCACTCGTTCTTACCCCGACCACCAAACTCGCAAAATAAATTTAAATCAGTACAGTGGCCATATTCGAGCACAAATCTACTTTTGATTCTTTCCTTCGAATGACAAACATGAATGAACGGCAGAACGTATGGCTCGAAAATGCATTCCGTTGTTTATTATTTGGGACACAATTTGCATAGTGCCCAATCACATTCTCGAGACTTTCTCAGTGGCTCGAGCTGCGGGGCGTTCAAGTTATTTGCTGTGGTGACCAAGGTCAACCACCACACTTAGTCGAAGATTTGCTGTATTACTGGCTACGTGAGTATCTCCACCACTGTGAAGATCCTGAAGAAGAAAATTGTGCTAAGTACAAGGCCCTTAGAGGTTTAAAACAGAGGATGTGCATGTAACCTAACAGCGTACAAGCTTTACCTATGTTACGTGTCTCGGCTCTTATAAAAAGTAACAAGAAAAGAGTGAAGACAACAAGCTTGTAAAATTTAACATATAATTTATTTCCCAACAAAACCAAGTCAAAAATGAGAAAAAGAACTTACGGTTTTACGAATCAAATCCAAAATTAATCTAAGACTTAAAAATAGAAGTCCTATTATTAAAAAATTTTAAGTGAATCACAGTTCAAATCCCGATGAAAATCCAAGATGAAAGGCGATGAGGTATGCAATAGTCAGCGTTGTACTGATGTGTCAACAGTTCCTTGTTGAATCACAGAAAATAATATTCCAGTTTTCAATTCCAAATAAATTTCATTGAATGTCTGTGTCCAAGAATTTTGTAAGAGCACTCGCATTTCCAGGGAAAATAATCACTTGAAATTCAATAAAATAAAAATTCAACTCAAACTGGTCAATTCTTATGATAACATGAGTTATAAGACTAACTAAAACGCAAAACAGATTCCCGTACGAGGGTCACGTGATCATCCTTCCAGAACAACATAGAAGCTTTTTACATGCCTAACATCACGTACTCCAGGTATGGCCTTGATTGAAATCAACGGTTCTTACTCTGGGAATGAATAAATTTTTTTTTTTAAAAAGTTGTTTACTAGATCTGCCACTGTCTTCTGAATCAAGGTCAGAAACTAGATACAGTGTTTCATCATTAGTTGTTTATCAAACTTTACAGTCATGTCAAACAGAACTAAATTAATTTTCTGGACAATTTCAAATCCAGTAAATAAAGTTACATTACAATAACATGTAATGGAAATTTAAAAAAATTAAAAGAATTAAAACTAACAAACAAATAATTAAATTGCATATACATAACACCTATTACGGCACAAAACTCTTATTCAACGAAAAGAAACACAATTTGCAGAACCGTCGGTTCACCACAGTACTACCCACAAGAAAGCAGGTACCAAAATATCCCGGTTACAGTATTAGAGACTAATATCCGTTGCGTTTCCTGGTTTTAGCGGTTTTTCGTGTCTTGTCGTACCAGCAGCTACTGAGCTATAAGCATTCTCTCTCCAACTCGACAGCGCAAAAACTTCAATGCACTTGCTAGGTTACAACTATTTATAGGCCGCTCGCCAGATAGTACTACCATGTAAATGCTCTGACGTCTTGGTAAATCCTTTCGGTATGATGATCGTTTTACTTTCTTTCATTTAGATAATTGAGACGTTCGCTACGCTTGGAGTTCTTTAGCGCCTTCTTGTGGCAGATGCGTTCTTCGTCGGCATCTGTTGGGCACAGCATATAGAAGTTTACAACAGTGAATGCGAGGGTGTTAACAATTGCTCTTCCAATCATGATAGCAACAAAGGCTATTAGACGCATTCAGTCATATTAGCAGGAATAATGCCTTGTTTAAATTAGCTTGTTTTCGGTCCAAAAACTCAGCACAGTGATGATTACTGTCTTTTCCGCGTCTTTAAAGTCTATGCGACCAAACTCTGACGGTTCTACTTTTAAGAAGTAGTTGGCAGTCATCGTATACCCAGCATTACGGCCGTGAAGTACTGTATGATGGCAAAGGGGGTTTTGTTGTCCTTGGTGTGCAGTGGTGTAGACACTTTCCAACAGCGTTGCGCGATTAATAAATTTGTGTTATTTTGTTTTAGCGACATGCAAAATGCAAACAACTATTCCTTATGAAAGGAGTTAGAGCGAATGTTCAATAGATGCTGCTCGTCGCTAAATGTAGTGTCTCTTTGTAGTTCGGATGGTGCTGTGGCTCGTCTTACACCGGCGTTGAGCGAACTTGTGCTGCCATGCAGAATGAGGTGCCAAGAAAGTCAGCTACCAAAGCTAGCCCGCCAGTTAGAGCAACTGCCTAATTCTGGATATGGTTGATTAAACGCTTAACTCTAAGTAGCATATAGATTACACAGGTCAAAGTTACAAGCGTTATAGCGTGTTACAAATTATGAATCCACCACATTAAACCATTTCAAGACACTGGTGAATCAGTACGCAAAAGTAGCTTCCTAAAACTCACCTTTCTGAGAACCTCATTGGCCTTTGCTTGACACGAAGCTTCAGTGATATCGTTTTATATTATTGTGCCCCTAAATGAGTCTTCTTAGTAAATTAGGGTTATCCACGTGGTCAGCTAGCAAAATTCACAGGCGACAGCTTTGTACTTTGTGTTATGACCCGATCCGTATGCAATAACAACATGGCAGTTGACATAGGTAACCTTAGTAAAGGCCGTTTCCTTATCCTAGATGACAGAAAGAAAATAAAAGGTGCACTCGTTGAGTACAAAAAGTATGGTGTTTCTTCGAAATACTTAGCAAGTGTACAAAGCACCTCTTCCAGACCATAGTCCTTAGCACTGACCAAAAATACTTCGTCGTCTTCATCGACGCAAGCCTTCTGGTTGTCTCATGCCTTGTTTAAGCATATAGTATGACAGATCATGACAATACAACCAAAATATCTCTTAAATGCCAATTCAAGCAGTTCACAGGCTCAATCACTTTAACTTCAGCCGCGGCGATTGGCAATAATGGTGCATCGTGGTTGTAAGTTATCAATAATCACACTGAATCTACGTTGCGCCTTGCACTTGTGTCGGCTAGTAGAAAACCGATACGAATTAGGCCATTTTGTATGTCCACGATAATGCATAAGTACATCTTTAACATACTTGCCGCCTGGGTCGTCCTTTCAATTGACAGCGTTAGGCCTTCGCGATTGTTTTCGATGCGTTTCTTGATCTGTGGAGCGTTTGTTTTTTTCAGTTGACATCATATCGAAGATTAGGGAAAACCGGTTTGGTAAAGGTTTGATAAATTTCTTTGCCATGTTTCGGGCTACTTTTAACTGCAGGTGTCCAGCCTGACCCTGAACATTGATCTAGTTTTGGATGCTATCACTTATCACCAACATTTTGTTGATAAAGGTGTTGTATAACGACTCCGTATTACAAGAGAAATCAACATCACTGAGAGCAAAGCTATATCATTTATGCTTTTCGCCTGCGTGTTTAGGCTGATGTTCAACGTAACGTCTTTCTTCTTAATCAACATCCTGTGATAGCGCAGAACATGGGAATGTAAAACAGTCACTTGTCACATGTACTGCTGCCTGATCAGGCTTGCGAGTTCTGCGTGGGTCGCAATGTCGTGCGAGAGAGAGAGAGAGAGAGAGAGAGAGAGAGAGAGAGAGAGAGAGAGAGAGAGAGAGAGAGAGAACATTGATTCTGAAACTCGTCCCCGTATTAGTGTTCTGAATCACGTTCTCGTAGTCGTAAAAGGTCGGCTTGAAGGTGAGGTGATCTGAAAATCCTGACTGATAAAATGGAATGTGATAATTTATCAGCTCGAAGTAGAGCGGTACGAAGAAGCGGTTCCCATTATCAGTGACTGCATTAACATGTCGACACGTATAGCGGCAGTGTTAGCGTTTTGTGTACCCTAATGGCAGTAATACTCCGCTATTTTTTCGCCTCAGACATCAGCTTCGTCAATGCAGGTCAATTCGTTCTACTTCGAGCTGTACAAATATCTCTTTGATGATGGCGCTGCCGGACTGTTTACACAGTTGAACGGTTGGTGTCGGGCGCTCGTGAGCCGCCGCCCGAAGTAATTGTAAATGCCAGCCTAGAAGTACCGGGAGCAATTTGAAAATCACACAATATTGTGCTGGCTTTCCTCTATAGTGCTTGGGTTATTTGACACATCGCCGGTGCTGCTGACTCCCTTTACACCAAACGCACGGCAGTGAGAGCGAAATGGATCAAGTTTGTTTTCCCATTGAAACGTGTGCTTGCACAAACGGTAACAAGTTTGTACCATTGGAATTCGCGTGTCTTTCCTGTCATATATTAAGACGTTTCGCACTAGTACTTTGCTTCATGGTATAGCATGGCAAAAAATAGTCAAATGATCTTCGTGGTCTTGAAGAGAATATGCCATAGGAGAATGAAACCACATTTACCACTGAAGAAAAATGAGACTGAAAAGCTCAGAAGAAATCCCTTCTTTGGCTGGAGGCGATTAAGCGACAGTTGGGTGGAAGCAAGAAAGATGTATCCACGTGGGGACTTGAACAATGCCGAGCCAAGTTCTATGCGTGCTGTAAAACAAAGTGCAGTTTCAATTTTAAGCAAAACTGTCCGGCGCACTCGCAGTGTGAGTGGAAGAGAAACTATATCTCGCAAATAGACAATCATAACAGAGTACATTCACACTAAATGACGCTGGTTCTCTCTTTCTCCAAGCAATACGTTTAAAAGTGAATAAGCTACATGCCGAATCGCGGAGAAAGTTCTCGGCGCGTCAAGAAGTAATATCAGCCGACGTAGACATAGATACATAACTTCTTATTGAAGTATCTGAGCATGGAGATATTGTCAACAATGATTGATGCCCCCATTGCGATCACAGCTTTGAGTTGTGGTCTGATATCTATAGGGGAATGCTTTAACAGCAGGCGACTATCACTGAAGGCCAAATTCTTAATGAAATCAGTGCCACACATATACACACATTGATACATTGTGATATAGATCTATTACCTGCATATAATAGAACAGTCTCTGATATAATTAATTTTGACACGGACAGTTGCATTTACATCGATCGCCTGGGTCACCGGCACCATGACATCGAAGGAGACCGTTAGGAGCCTGGATGGACGAGCACCCCGACGACAAGTATCAAATCTTAGTTATTTATTTCCTAACACCATGAAAAACTATGTGCAACCAGTGGGACTTTCAGAAAACAAGACTTTACCTTATGGACACGCTGATATCAGCCAGTATAAAAAGTGACGACTTTTAAGAACGACACTTCAATGCGAGGACAAACGCCGAGAAATATTAATCGCTCTACGCAGATGAAAAAAGAGAAGGAACAAACATCATTGACCTCTTTCAGCACCATACCGTCACAGCAAAGTGCGTCCATGAAGGAAAATGATTCAGTAGACCTAAAGGAGTATTTTAGCATCCAAATGACTCAGACACCGACTTCAAGAAAATTTAGGACGACAACTTACATCTACATGGTGAAATTTAAAGACTTCATTACGGACTTATTTGACTCACTGTTAGAGGAACTCAAACGTCAGCGTCAAGTCAAAGATCGAGGTCGTTTTAACCTATCTATGTATCACGACAGTTTGAACTCTCCTGTATGTCTCGGGTTCAGTACACCTGCAGAATTAACTTCTTCCAAACTATTGAGGGCTATTGAAGACGTGCAGACGATGAGAGAAATATTTCACATTACCGATGGAAAAGTGACCATTAATATGGCATACGTTGTACCTCCATGGGGAAAAAGACAATAACTGCCATTGATCTGCTTATCGATAAGTGTACCTAGCACGATGGATATACCAACAGATCTACAGATGAAAGGGAGTACGTAATGGGAAACATCTACGCTGTGACACAGTTGGTTGATGACCAGATTTAAACAGCTTGTATGACTGATAAAAAGGAAGGCAACAAGAACTTTATCATATTTGATCGTTTGTTTCTTGTTTTAGCTTTTTCTTCAAAATGGACATGAATTGTAGTATGAAAAATGTCATTCTATAATGACATGCATATACGTTGTATATGTATTTTTTTTTTTTGAAGGCATGAACTTTAATAGTTAAAAGTAGTTTTCTAGAACTAAGAAATTGATAACTTGTGAATAGGTTTGTTCCATGTCCAAATTTGTATGTATCAAATGAATAGTGCTTATACCAAAGCACAGGCCATAGAGCTCATGTATATATTTGAATAAATGTTTTGTACCCATACCATAGACTTTTCTTTTTGGAGTCTCTATTCTGTCTGTAAGTCTTTCTTTGGAACATTTCTGTAATATTTCTGTGTGTTTGGATGTGTATTTGTTTGTTTCTGTATGTCTATGTTTGTCCCAATCAACAATTGTCCCTGGAAATACTTTTCTCCCTATAAATATTTTTGACCCTATAAACTCCATGACGTCACCAATGTTCAATTCCCATTGACCTCCAGGTGAGTGACATTCCCATGTTAAAGTCCCATAGTGCAAACCCCATAGTGCAAACCCTCTGTTTTTAACATTATGACCCCATAGACCCTATGTCGTCCCCATGAACTACTAATGTCATGTATACTGGATATTGTTTTGGGTTTTTTGCCTGATGATAAGTTTTCTTTTCAGCTAATATAATGGTCAACTAATATAACTGGTTATTTCATTAAAGCAAAATTATAAGTGCAAGAATTTTCTTTTCAAGTTATTTGAGGGCCATTCCGTTGCCCCGAAAATGTAATGACATCAACAATATTTGACTGCTTTCCACATGTTACGTCCAGTGTGTTTGTGTGTGTGTGTGTGGCGGGGGGCAGGGTTTTTGTTGTAGGGCTGGTGTGCATCAGATATACACAACAATATTTTGGTTTGGTTGGACTTAGCCTGCTATAAATAATTTTAAGTCATTGTTGCACATAACAAAATGCACAAACAATATCTAAGTTTGGTTGTGCTAAGTCTGCGTTTAGATTTTTACCTAAAGGGACTGGATTAGATGGGTTTGCTCATTTACTGTTACAAGAATGCATAATTTTACCTAAAGGGACTGGATTAGATGGGTTTCCTCATTTACTGTTACAAGAATTTGTAATTTTGCCTAATAGTCACTTTTGTGCACTAACATCAAGAACTTTGTATTCTGCATAGTTTCAATTCTAATATGCTATTGTAGTTAAACATTACCATATTAGAAAAACAAAACAACTATAAATGTAGATTACCTCAGATTGTAGAGTGCTTTATTTTTTTTTTGGGGGGGGGGCGGGTCTTTCTTTTTCTACAGTTATTGATTTATCGCATGCAAAAATAGTGCAGATGATTTTTATCTGCTTATTGTTGATCAATAAATCTGCTGATATTTCTCTACAATGTTGCATTGTTCTATTGATTTACGTACTGTTGAACTATGTCTGTCTTAGTGACTCATATTCTTGTTATAAATGGGAAAGGACGCAATGTAATAATTTGCGAAGAAATCGATTATGTTCGGTGTGTAAAATATTAAATAATGTTTTAATATGCATAAAACCAACAAAAGCTGAACGCTTGTACCTGCTTTTCTCTCAAATTTGGTTTCAAGTTTTGTTGAACATTTTTTAAGAAATTGTTTAAAGTTTTTGTTTTTAGTAAATTGGGCAGTATTTAATGGTGATGTGTCTTCATTTGTAAGAATTTGAATGGGCTTCATATCAGGATGCAGTCTGCCAGGTTAGTTGAAACTGATTCAGTAGTCATAGAACTAGTTGTATGGACCACTTGGGGGTCATATGGGGCGTCTATATACGAAATATAACCCTAAATTTATGAGGTCAAATGGGAAATTAACATGGAAGGACACTTGGGGGTCAAAAGTGTTTATAAGGTCAAAAGTGTTTATGGGATCAAATCGATGGTCAATGGTTTTAAGTTTGAATGGTGAATATAGACATACAGAAACAAACACACATAGAACACAAAGAAAACAAAAATGGCAAGATGAAAGAAAATATATTTTCTAGGCAAAGTAGGTGGCCCTGAAAAGGGCCGTTGGCTTTTATAACCCAATCGAGTTAACCTAAATGACATCTCATTAGACTTCTTCTCTTTAATGGCATCTCGTTAGACCTTCTCTTCAACTTCGTCTAACAGGTCTGACAGGTCCATGCATCAACATCCTCCTCAGACAATCTTGCCTCTCCACATATATTCTTCTCTTCCAAATGACCCTATCGATGATTCAGGTAATCGCCCACGATGGCTTCACCTGCATGAGGTACTCTGGATTAAACAACATCCCAAACACAATCGACGTTTGTCCAGATCTTTTCGTGAGGACAGGTGAAACCATGGGACAAGACGCTTGTATTTATAGTCTAAGGATGGATCGAAACAGATTGACATGTTTCACCCATCCAAATCCGCGTTACAAAAAAACAGTAAGAGCGCAGAGTCTCTCTTCCAGTCAGAAGAGAGCACTGCGTGACATCACTCTCCGTAAATAAGTAAGCCGTCGTTCTTGTACAGCGAAGAATCGATGCGATATAGTTTGACCATTGCGAAAACTAAAGACGACCATGTATTGGGGTGCACCTGCAGTGGAAACGAGGAGTGGTGACATGGTAACAACGAAAACAGCCAGTCATGCTTCCAGCAGAGAATGATTTTAATTGGGGATTTATCCGATTTTCTCTCCACTTCTCAAGAATTTGTACCGGTACCAGCACTTTCACAGCTTTCTCTCTCGTTACATTTGGTAGAGGAATTTAGACACAGACAGAAAAAACAATCAGAGAAATGTTTACAACAGCAGACGGAAGCTGAGCAAGCCTTTGTCATTCGACAGCAACAGCATGCAGAGGAAAGAAGAAAATGAGAAGACGAAGAGAAGAGAAATTGCAAGGGAGAGAAGAATGACAGTGAAAGTCAAACAACATTGACTGGGCTACTAGATATTTTGGAAGAGTTAATGTATCTGAGACAAATGTATCATAATTGTTTAACTCGACCGAAGAGAAAGAGACCTTCCCTTGCTAAACATTCCAACCCAGCTATCTACGCTCACTGCCATTGAGAAGTCATGATAAGCAACCACTACCAAATCATCCACAGCAACAGGAGAAGAATTAGGACTTGTCCGTAAGTTTGCTACAAGGGTCCATTTGATGAGCCACCCAAATCTCTAGAAAAGAGATATTACTCAAAGTTCGCCATACCAATTAAAACTTCAATTCCTTTCCCCATGATGTTGGAAAGTGTGCGTATGTGTGTGTGTGTGTGTGTGTGTGTGTGTGTGTGTGTGTGTGTGTGTGTGTGTTTATCCATAGTCTACAAAAAATCAAGACAAGGAGGCACTTACTTTTTCTTTGGGGTATATTCTATTTTTAAATCACAATGAAAATTTCACAACACATGACCAAAGGTTCATTTTCTTCTTCATTCACTCTCCCTTTTGCCATTTGTATTTCTTCATCGGCACAGGTACTTCCTTGTCGTCACTTTCTTCTCGTGGTCTGGATCTTGTAACTTTCTTGACGGGAATTGGTTCTTCATTTTCTGAACACCTATCCAATTCCTCCTTTTGTTTCGTTTATTTATTTATTTATTTATTATTTTTTTTTGATTTGGTTGGTTCTCTTTTTTCTTAGTGCACTCTGAAGACAAATGTTCTTTCTCCTGACAATGATAACAGCCATCCTGGCCTCTGTCTCTCTTTTCTTCTGTCTTTCCTTTGCTATGACGTTGTGGGCATTTTGGAGCCAATGTCATTTCTCCTGACAAATATAGCTAATATTTTTACTTTTATCTCGTGAGGGGTATTTCGTGTGACTCTTCTCAAAACCAGAAGCTCAGTCTGTATTGGCTTAGCCATCTTGACTGCTTGAGAACTGTAATAGAATCTATGTTGGGGTTTGGACTGAGAAAAGGAAATCCCAGTCAAGAGGTTACATTATTTGTCTCTCAACGAGGCTTAACAAGTGAGGAGACATATAATGTAACCCCGCGACTGGGATTTCTTTGTCTCGGTCCAAACCCCAACGTAGATTATTTTCTCACCCAATATTTTCCTTTAAAGTAAAAACAACTATTCATTAGTGCAATATAGATCACGTCCGAATGTTTATATGCGGCTCATTAACATAAATATGTAAATGAGGGATGTGGCGTGACCTTTGCATCCGAAGTACACAGTTTATACGCGAGCAAAGAGAAAAAACAACAGAAAACGTTGTACAGTAATGAGGTATTATCACATTTAATATATGGATGTTATATAAAAATTAACAATAAATAATTAATATTTATTACAAGAAAATGTTTCATTTTCATCAGTTCCAATTTTGAAAAGTTAGATTGTAAATAATGAAATGATACTGGGTACACAGTTCTGCTGTAATTCTACTTAGTTTAAGCTGTAACGAAGAGAAACATGTTACATTAGATTATGTATGGGTCTTTAGAGATCTGTATCATTATCGTATATAACTCCTTTTCTTTGGAGTAGGTGAAACTGTTTGTAAAATACTTGTGTTTTAATTAATATTGATTGTAAAATTACCCCTGTGTATGAAAGACCCTCCAAATACGAACCCTACCTGATAACCATGTGCTGAACTTTCAAGTTCACGGTTTCTTTGAAAATTTATTTTTCTATCTTGGAAAAAAGGCAAGTGTTACAGTGGAATTTGCTTATGGATTAATGTGTGGACGGATAAATGATTCCTTCTGGCTGGTAAGTGCATTATTTGTCATTTAAAGAGTGTAGGTATATGTTTGATTCAGCTGGGGCACAATGGAGATGCTTAATAAAATTAGAAGAAATCATGTTTGACAGAACATATTTCTGGCTGTTACTACAAGAGATAGACACATCAAATATATCGAGGGAAAGAATACCGAGCCTATGCTCGGTGATGGTGGCAATAAAAATCAAAGACCCGGAATACATACCAAAGATTTACTCCATCAACCGAAACGGCTACAAAGGTTTCATACTAAGACCCAAAGGGAATCAACCTATACTACCATTTGGAGAAATGATGATATCAGGGGAGACTGTAACAGTAAAAAAACCAGAACCTATACTGAAGAAAATAAAGAAACAGTCGGCTGAACTATACCTTTCAGACATCCCATTGGAAATACCACTACAAGCTACCGTTGAGAAATTTGAGGAAAAGCTGAAAATAAAGGTGATGTCATCAAGACTAGATACAATACCTCTGACAAAGATTTTTAATGGAATACGGATATAAGAAATAGAGAAAACCAAATTGACAGAAGTGAAAAGAGCCTTCTTTCTACACGGCTTTATCACAAAATCTTGGTACAACGGTTGCATATTCAAGAGGAAATGTAACCGATGTGGAAAAACAGAACACACTTCTCATAAATGTCCACAAAATGCACAGACCCAACCTGAACTCAGCAACAAAACCAACATAAATACTAATGTGGAAAAGCCAATCCCTAAACAGAGACGAGGGAAGCAACAGCAACAAAAACAACAAGAAATAAGGCAACAACAACAGAGCCAACTACCGCAATAAGAAAAAAGAACAGGAGAAGATCACCAGACACAAATAAGAGAGCAAGAAAATAATCAACAAGGGAAACAAAATCAACAAGTCCAAAGAACAAAAGAGAGGCTAACAGCAGAGACTCAACAAACATTTGGGCAAAATCAACAACAACATGAAAAAAGAAAGGAAAGAGAGCAACAAAGTAAAGAAGAAAGCAACCAGAGACAAACAAGAATACAAGAAAATTTAAAACAGATAAAAGAAACAGAGATACTAAGAGTAGACAACAGAAACAAAAGAACAACAACAGCAACAACCAGTCAACAACAGAAACAACAACAACAAAGTCAGAATTACAACCAACAAACCCAAGCACAGGGCAAAGCTATTCAACAAGTACAAGAAACGGAGAAACTAACAGCAGACAACCGCAACAAAAGAACAACAGCAACAACCGATCAACAACAGAAACAACAACAACAAAGTCAGAAATACAATCAACAAACCCAAGCACAGGAATCTAAAACTACAAAAACAACAACGTCAGGGAACCAAAGTCCTATAGTAGTAGTGGAAACAGAACAAGAAAGAGAAACAGAAAGGGCCAAAGGAGAGAGAAACGGAGGAGAAAAAAAGAAGAAGAGAAAGAAAAAGAAGTCAAAATGATGGAAGAATATTTCTGTCAATTGGAAGCAGACGAATGTCTAGATGATTTTGGATGGTGAAAAAAAAAAAAAAAAAATATATATATATATATATAGTATATAGTATATATATATATATATAGTTATATATATATATATATATATATATATATATATATATATAATACAAAAAAAAAAAATTAATTTTTTTTTTAAATATAATTATACAAACCCTAACAGAATAGAGAACAATAAAATAAACCAACAAATAATATAGCACAATCAATACAAATAGGGCAGAAGGGCCTCCCTAAATGATCTGCAAAGATCAACCAGGGAGAGCACCCACAAAAAAAAAAAAAAAAAAAAATTACTAAGTTTTCTCTACTTGTTGAGAGAGTTGGGATTTTTGTGGCCAGTAATGTGTATAGCCTGAGTTTCCCTTTTTTAATAGAATCTATGTTGGGGTTTTGGACCAAGACAAGGAAATTACAGTCAAGGGGTTATATTATTTGTCTCTCCACGAGGCTTTGAAGTGTATAGTCTATATGCATGAATCAGAGTTTTCTGTCAGAGTTCATTGCACACAGCATTGAGAGTTTGATCCTATGTGTGGCACAGTCAATTTTCAGGTCATCGTCATTAAATGTAGCTAACATTACATAATTTGTTTCACAGGAAGTATTTAAAATTAGTTAGGTAGCTTTAGCTACATTTAATGACGCTGACCTGAAAATGTATTCAGTTAGGCCTGCATATAGGATACAATTGACCATGCTGTGTGGAACAACTAGCAGATCGCTTTATGTTCTGCGAAATGCTATACTTGTACGAATATAATTTGACTAATCAAATGCCCATAAAAACTGAGAGTTGTGTTCATAGAAGTAAATAAGCAAACCAATAAATAAATAAATTCTTTCCTTTAACATTTGTATCAATCTTGGGCGCATTCATTTCGCCCCATATTGCTTCAAGCATTTTTACAAAATCATGTCAATTGAAATCAGTAATGAAAGATATTGTGATACAAAGGAAATCCTGCTTCAAGAAAATTAGATGAACACATAATAATATTGAGCTATCAAGATGGAGGGCATATGATAGCACTAAGAATGTCGTGAAACTCACCAAACCTGTCACAAGTCCTATTAGAAACGTCACTACCCATTTGATGAATTCCAATTTCAAATTAGACTGAAATAAACAAATTAAACAAATAATGTTGTTTTGTCAAATTATTCTATAAAACATTTTACCAATCTATTTTCTTAAACTTTGTAACAGAAATGAAGTGAAACCAGCAATTTTATTAAAATTCAACAAGCAATTTATTTCTTTAAGTTACAAAGTAAAAAAGAACTTACAGTATTGTTAATTAAATCACAAATAATCATATATTTCCTATCGAGGTATCACGATGATATAATCCAGAATGTATTTAAATGAGTCCTCACTAATTCCAAAGTAGTGTTTTAGTCTAAAATATCAATGAGCACATTGTAATTCCAATGAAAGAATTAAAAAATAAATCCTCTCAAATTTTATCTGAACACAACTATAAACTCTGCTCATAGATTCCAAAAGACTGATGTTAAACAGGAATGGATATTTTATTTAAAAAAACCTGTATATTTACAAACTGTCACCTGACCTATGATGCAACAGAACGTTCTATAAAATTACAATTTCGTATACAAGGTCAGGTGTTGAACCCAGATTCAAGTCAACATCTTGTTGACTTCTTAAAATTATAACAAACACCAATGCCCTTAATCACGAAAAAATTAAGCAGACAATAGAGATATACACAAACAATTGGTTGAGTGATTTCATAATATCCATAGTTAAATAACAATTACAGTACTCGGCATTCGGAGCTTTAGATATCAATGACTTGAGTGTGCGTTAACGTCATAATCAATAACCTGAGAGCAATGCTTTGAGTGTGCGTTAACGTCGTTACATCAAAATTCAGTGACATGAGCGTGCGTTTACGAACAAAATTTTCTGAACATTTTACGCAACGGATTAGGTTCCATTTCTTTTTCACTAAAACAATCTATAGGTCGCTGTTGATTTCATATTTGCATGAAAATAATTTTTATATGTGAATGAAATATGAGTAGTAAGGGAAAGTGATGGTTCTAGCCCAAAGACCCTAAAATACCTCCAAACAAGTACGGATGACAGTCGACCACCTCGTCAACACCTCTATGATCACTATCTTATCGATGACAAAACATATGATACATCATCAATAATGTCATCATTCCTTGAGAACTATCTTATATGACAATATATTTCGACGGCCGTACTTGTTTGGAGCTATTTTAGCGTCTTTGATCTATAACCCTCAGTTTCCCTTACTACTGAAGATTTCATTAAGATTATTTATAAAGTTCACACAAAATTTCATTAAGATTATTTATAAAGTTTAGACAAAATTTCATACCCTATCATTATCATACTTTTTTTGATAATTGTTTTCATACCTGCTAACTCTCATTGGTAGAATATCTGTTAGCACCAATTATCACCTCGGAGATGGTCTAATCAGGCAAAAGATAGGGAATTTCCAATAGATTTTCCAGAATATTCTAGTATCAGGTAAAGATAGGGAATTTCCAGAATAACTCAATCACGTGATTTTCTAGAATATTCTAGAATCAGGCAGAAGATAGGGAATTTCCAAACGGATTTTCCAGAATAGCAGTATAAAAGGCAGTCAGAATTTTCTTTTAGCCATTGCACTGCTACACGTTCAAGAGGACATCTTCACCGAGCGAACAGGTAAGTGAAAATTTTGTAAGATTATTTCTAAAGTTTAGACAAAATTTCATACCCTATCATTATCATACTTTTTTTGATAATCTTTTGCGTGCGGTCTCATCGACGATGGACGCGAGGGCGACCTTGGTTTCGGTTGCCCTGGGCTAGCTCGCCAGAGAACAGCTGCTTTTTGGGATTCTGTTTTGAACCATGCGGACGACATGGCCAGTCCAACGAAGCTGGACCTGTATTAGTTTGGCTTCGATGCTTGTTGTGTTGGTTCTATCGAGGACTTAATGGTTGGGTATTCGGTAATGTCACTTGATCCGCATGATGGATCTCGGGAGCGCTGGTGGAATTGTTCCAACTGGCTGATGTGCCTTCGGTAGAAAGTCCACGTTTCTCAGCCATACAAGAGAGACGTGAGGACAACTGCATTGTACACCTTCATCTTCGTTGACAGGCGTATGTCCTTGTCCTGCAAGACCTTGGTTCGGAGTCGTCTGAGTGCTTGGCTGGCTTTTTGGATCCTCGTAGTGATCTCTTTGTCTAGGGAGCAATCACTGGATATTGTGCTGCCTAGGTATTTGAAACTGTCCACAGTCTTCAGCTGCGTATCGCGAATGGTGATGCAGGGTTGTAAAGGGACAGTGTTTGGGGCGGGCTGGAAGAGGACTTCTGTCTTTCCTAGGCTAATTGTGAGTCCAAATAGATTGGAGGCTTCAGAGAACCTGTCCACAATTGCCTGTAGATGAGTCTCTTCATGGGCCATGAGGGCACAGTCATCTGCAAAGAGTGCTTCAGTGATGAGTCTTTCTTGCGTCTTGGTTTTTGCAGCTAGGCGACGGAGGTCAAACACTGATCCATCCAGGCGATATTTAATGTAGATACCAAGGTCAAGGTCACGGATGGCATGGAGCAGTACCTGCGTGAAGAAGAGGTTGAAGAGTACCGGAGCGAGTACACAGCCCTGTTTGACACCCTTCGATATAGGGAATTTCTCAGAGGGTTCACCGTCTAAGAAAATCTCTCCAGTCATGTCATCATGGAAGAGATGGATGAGGTTGGTAAACTTCTGAGGACAACCAAGCTTCTTGAGTACTACCCACAGTGCGTCTCTGCTGACTGTATCTAATGCCTTCGTCAGGTCCACGAAGACGGCATACAGATTCATGTTCTGCTCGAGGTACTTCTCTTGGACTTGTCTCACTGCGAAGATAATGTCAACGGTGCTGCGGTCTGGGCGAAAACCACAGTGAGACTCGGGGAGGTTATCTTCTGACACTGCCGCAATAAGCACATATATATACCACATACATTAAAAATGACATGGCTTTTAAAGTGTTGGTATAAAGCAATTTGATATACCAATACTAATGGTATATCAAATTGTGATCCGGCTATGGCGCAATAAATACGCATAAACATTCTTGGAACTGTGTGCTGTTGGGTCTATTCCTATAGATCAATGATGAATTTCCACTCATTAATCATTAGTGAGGTATGAAAATAACGATAAAAAATGATAATAATCCACCTTTTCTAAATGAATTTAACACGGTACACAATTTAATCTCAATCCCCTCCCCTCTAATGCACAAGGGACAAAATAGGCAGAAAATAGGCAGAAATCTCGAGTGAGAGAGAAAATTAAACTGGGCTAGATAAAAAACCTTGAAACTGAAATTGCACCAAGTAACCTACAATATCGTTCTTCATAACATTATGTTTACAGTTCCCTTGGGACCTATCTAAAGTGTTTATATAATCAATGATACAAAGTTGCAATTGCCGGTCGACTCAGTAAAGTAAATGTCTTGGTTACGGGGCACACATATGTAATGTATTTAAGGCTTTGTTGATGTTGTTGTTGTTTCTTAAACCTACATAAGGTTCTAAAAATCTATTATTATTAATTAAATATGAAAAATGTATACATCTCAAAGTAGAAATTAATAGAATTGAACTTTAAACATCAGATGGAAATAGAGTTATGAAAGCTTCAGTTCCGAAAGAGGAAAGAGAGAAACAAATGCAAATGGAATTAAAGAAGGAAGAAAGAGAAATGCAGTTTCAGAAATAGGAAGGAAGGAGACAAATATAATTGCAGAAAGAGGAAAGGGAGAGTAAAAGAGAATATAGGTTAATGCAAATGTAAAGAAAAACAGACGAAAGGGAAATACATATAGAGAGAGAAAGAGGAACAGAAGAAGGATACACAGATACAAAAAGAAAGAGATAACAAAACAATTCAATTTAGAGTTAAAGAATTGGAAGAGGCAAGTGGAAAACAACCCCCCTTTACACACAAGTTCAGTTTTTTATGTTGCCAGAAATATTAGGTTGCTACCGCCTTTCAAAAAAGAAGCAGATAAATATTTTTCCCATTTTGAAAAAATTGCTGAAAAATTTAAATGGTCAAGAAAGCATTGGACTCAATTATTACAAAGTGCACTTTTTAGCAAATCTCGTGAAATCTGTACTTAACTGTAAGTACAACAAAGTGCTGAGTATGATGTAGTTATGCAATGTATCTTGAAGGGTTATACGTTGGTACCTGCGGCACACCGACAAAGGTTTAGAAACTATAATAAGACAAACTGGACAAATCTATGTCGAATTTACAAGAGCAAAAGAACAATTATTTTATAGATGGTGCAAAAAAGGTTGGTCAGGACTAGGATAATTTCAGAAAACTTATATTAGTTGAAAAGTTAAAGATTTACGTCCATAATGACGTCAAGACCTAACCTGATGAACCAAAGGTCGAACTTTAGAAAATGCTGTTTGCTGCTGACGATTGCATGACTCACAAGGTTTCTTTTGTCAACAAATCTTCCTCGCATTTTTTTTTTTTTATATATAAAGCTCCATATCGGTGTCATACGAGCACTTCTCAATCTCAGTCTGGCACAAGTTTTAGAATCATATCTGATAAGAGTGGTCAGAAACCCTTATTTCCTCCTACATTCACTTATTGTACAAAGGAAGTGCACTTTAATTGGACTGACACATATTGAAAAATAAGCAGCAATATCAAGAGAGACAGATATTCCAAATGCTCTTATCTCGAAGAGGTCCAAGCAATACATTTGTGGGGTCAAACAAACCGCAGTTTGATTTTATTATGGAGAATTATGAATCATTCATATCGTAAGGTTCTATATCAAACATTTATTAAAATTTTAAGTTATACATGAGCTTCTCGGAGTCTTTTTTTATCAGGTATACTTTGCCGTTGTCTGAGAAGACATCTAACAAAAGTGTCCTTATTCACGGAGTACAGTGCGGCTATGTTAATATTCCTCTCTATTGTGTAAATCTGTCATCAGACTTAGTCTCGGGACCCATGACAATTTGAAAGGTGACGTCCTTACCCATCAAGGATATTCATTTAATACTATGTAATGACTTAGCTGGAGATAATGTAGTGGTTGGTCCACTTGTAATTGACAAGTCTTGCTTGGATCAGAAAGTCGATCCTAATGATAAAGAAATCCTTGATTTATACCCAGATTGTGCAGTTATTATAGCTTTGATTTAAACAGCTCCCCCCACTCTCTCTCTCCCTCTCTCTCTCTCTCTCTCTCTCTCTCTCTCTCTCTCTCTCTCTCTCTCTCTCTCTCTCTCTCTCTTGAGAATGATGTTGATCAGGAAATCATTCGTTTGGCTGACACATTTATTGGTCTGGCTTTTTATGAGGTCACTGTTGCTCTTTGCATTGATTAATCAAATAGCATTGATCATAGTGATCCTTTAATAACTCTTTATTCTAATCAGGGTAACAAAAGGCAATCACTCATTGTCAAACAGGAACAAGGTCCTGATATTTCCTGTTCGATTCAGAAGGCTATTAGCGAAACTGATGCCATACAATTACATGTTTGTTACTTGTTTTAAAATAGGATCCTTATGAGAAAATGGAGTCACTTGAAATATTCGTTGATGACGAGTGGTCAGTCAGCTATTATATTCTTGCTTCTAAGTTGTGTATGCCGAAAATTCTTAGTCTAGCCCATTAAATTTCTTTGGCCGGTCTTGTAGGGATCAACAAGACGTATGACAAGATCTTGAATCGATTTTTCTTTGCCGAAAATTACAAGCGATGTTAGCAAATACTATAGATCTTGTCACACTTGTCAAATGGTAGGAAACCCAATCAGAAGTGATACCTAAGGCTCATCTGCAACCTATTCCAGCATTTGATGAACAATTTAGCAGAATAATGGTAGACTGTGTCTATCCCTTACCAAAGATCAAGTCAGGAAACCAAATGATTCTTAACCAAAATGTGGGCGTCCACAACATTTTCATAAGTAATTCCTTTGAGAAATATTAAAACTAAAACCATAGTAAACATTTTGATAAAGTTTTTTTTTACACAATTTGGCCTACGACTAATCCATAATTTTCAAAATATGATTCTGATGCGAGTTAAAAATGCTACTTACAAATGTTATTACTATATTTACTCAAGAATCTTTTTCTGAAACATGCTTACCGTTTATCGTAAAGCATTACAGGTATACTGTAAGATACAATACTGTATGAGTGACACAAAGCAACAGGTCACATAATTCAGTGATTGACCGCTTCCTTAAGTCATATTGAAAACTAATTATCAAGAAGTTAATACTTAAAGTTTACATTTTGCTGCCTGGAGTTAGTGATTAGGCATTCATGATGGCACCTCGGTGATTGCATAAATGAGAGTGAGAAGGACCAGGTAGAAGAAGAAAAATCCAACTGACCGAAAAATGGAAATACGTATTTGAATAACGTGCATCAGAGAAGATGTATTCCTAAATGGCAAACAATTATTCCAAAAGTGATAGCGCCATTGTGGATTTCGTTGAAATAGGAGAAACAGTGCATTCTAACTGATTTCAGCTGATATGAGTACGTAAATTACAGTACTCTAATTACTAATAAGTAACCATATTTAAAACAACTGCCACTTGAAAAAGCAATTTAATTTTGTGTAGTGTCTATAACTTGTCATGAAAATGAAAAAGTCGAAAACATTTCAAATTAATTGTACACATACCCTATAAATGCACATTTTATGTTTTCACACATCAATTCATCTGTTCAAGCCATGGTGTTCACAAATACAGATTTCTTCACACCATAGTGTTCATCTATTTAAACCATGGTGGTCACATGTACAGATATTTTCAGGCCATAGTGTTCATCTATGCAAGCCATTTTATTCACATGTACAGATGTTTTCACGCCATATTGTTCATCTATTCAGGCCATGATGGTTGCATATACAGATATCTTCACGCCATATTCCTCATCTGTTAAAACTATTGTGGTACAAGCACATATGTTTTCATCTGTTTAAACTATGGTGATCACATGTACAGATGTCTTCACAACATATTGTTCATCCATATAACCCATTGTTGTCACATGCACTGATGTGTACAGACCATGGTGTTCTTTCAAGCCATGGTTTCACATGTACAGGATGTCTTTACATCACAGAGTTCATCTATTCAAGTCATGGTGGTCACTTGTACAAATATCATCACACCCTAAATGTTCATTTATTTATGCCATGGTTGTCACATTTACAGATGTCTTCACACCATAGTGTTTGCCTATTCAGCCTATCTTGCTCACATGTGCAAATGTCTTCACACCATAGTGTTTTTTCATCTATTCAAGCCATTCTGGTCTCTTGTACAGTTGTCTTCCCGTCATAGTTCTCATCCATAAAAGCCATGTTGGTCACACATACAGATGCTTTCAAACGATAATGTTCATTCAAGGCATGTTTGGTAATATGTACTGATGTCTTCACACCGCAACATTCATCTATTTAAACCACGGTGGTCACATGTATATATGTATTCACACCGTAGTGTTCATTTATTTATGCGATGGTTGTACAGATGTCTTCACGTCATAGTGCTCATTTATTCAAGCCATGGTGGTCACATGTACAGATGTCTTGACAACATAGTGTTTATCCATTCAAACCAAAGTGGTTGCTGATATTAAGATGAGTGACCACAACTGTACAACAAGTTATTTAGGGGGGTAATTCAATACAAAATCTCGATCTTTTGGTCTTTTGTCAATATTTGGTGAAGTTTTGAAAACTAAAACAAAAATAATTGCTTGTTCGAGTGGCAGTTGATGAATTATTGCATACCTATTTGCAATTCCAGCAATGTAATCAATGCACTCATATCAGTTCGAATTAACTGTAATGTATATTTTCTGCTGTGCTCATTTTACGTGATATGATCAAAATAAACTTTGTAACAAACACGAAGGGAACATACATCGTATATTTAATGTTACTCTAGCATTTTATTTTCATCTGAATGAGGTATGCAAAAGAATTTTTAATTTAATTTTGTTTCTTTCTTACGGAGAAAATATGTTTGAAAAATTGTTTTCGATTTTTATCAAATAGTTTTCTAAAAACAAATCTACACCTTCCAAATTTGCTAGAACTATACATGGAATTTCATCTTCTATTAAATAATTTATTTACAATTTACATGTAGTTTCTTCTGTTAAAATCATATTTGCATTGCATATTTGTCAGTGGTATTGTATTTATGACCTAACACTGTCACTTAGTTTTCATCGAAGTATGTTTTTTCAAATGTTCCGTTTCAAAGAAAAAAATAAAATATTAAGTTCCGTAACTTATACTGGTAACAGTTATGGATTTAACAAGTCGGAACTACTCATGAGATGAAGTAAATTCACTCGGTTTTATCCCTTCAAACTTTTGACCTTGATGGTGAATTAAATCCTTAAGATTGGCATATTAACCTTAGCACTAAATATGTATTGCAACTAACACGGCAATGATTATTCCCAATGTTTTCCAATGATACCCTATTATACTAATTTTCGATAACAGAATATAAGAATTTGTCGGCAAGATGAAGGAGTAAAGACGAGTAAATAAAATGTGTTTCACCAGTCAGAAACAGAACTTCCCATTAGAGCACCTACAGTGATATTTTAGGATTCAGTCGATCGATGACAGTTGTTTTTTATGGAGCTATTGAGAGTCCTATCATGATTTTATTGGCGCCCATAGGTTTAACACGGGGGGGGGGGGGTCTAATTAATTGTATAGGCGCCAAGAGGTTTAACATTAGAGTAAATGGTCACACTGTTAGAAGTGACTGACCTCAATGGGATCACATAGTAAGATTGTTAGAGTTAACCTAAATATGCGTCACTGTAGGTTGGTATTGGAATTTCTGTGTTAACATTATTCATGGGTTTAATATGGGAATCGTAACATAGGGTCAAAAGTTTTTCTCGGACAAGAGAAAACGATAAGTCTAAATTTCACATTATAGAAACGGCCATTATTGATTGGCCGTTTCCATAATGTGAAATTTATATGGTCATACTAAAATGTAATGTTAAATTATAGATACTACACGCCTGAGTACTATCCAGCTCCCATATTTTGATTGCAATTTAAACACAAACCTTACAATCAAGACCTGCTTTTTATTACACACTTTATGATTATTATCCAAACCCACAACTCTACAATCCAGAATCTTAAGTTTATATTACTATCCAAGCACACCATATATACAATCCAGCACCCGCATTTTGATTACTAACCAACATTTATAGGGGTCTACGGGAATTTAACATGGGGTCGGGGGCGGAAGAGTCGAACGTGTAGAGCTTTCAGGGGTCGAAAGTTTATGGGGATCCATGAAAATTTAACACGAGGATATTTATCTCCTATCAACGAAATGGGTAGTAGTACATTATACACATTATACGTATATATACATAGGACCTCTGTCACATAAATATGGTAGGATGTAAAGAAGGATATGCAATATACACACACAATCATACACAAGTACAGTTGGTTGGCAAATCTGGCGAATGCACCGCTCTATGTGGAACAATCAAGCACGTGATGGAAAATATCCTTTTGAATCAGCACACAGATGTGAAGAAAAACATAACCAAGATCGAGAGAAAAATGTGAAATGCAAGTCTATATAATTGTTGTTTTTAATTTAAAAAAAAACAAGACAACGCCACATCTGTTTTCAACAATTTTAAAAAAGAAGAATTTTTTCTAACACATATACAAATAAACAAATAAAAAGAGATACCCATAATTTTCATAAAACCTTCTTTATCATCATTTCCTGTGTACTCACGATCAAAACTAGTTCCTAAATGTTCTAAGAGATATATAATATTGCTTGATGAAGCAAATAATACAATATGTTCACATACCATAGTATATGATGCTTTTAATCTCACATTATTGAATCTAGTCGATACATCTCCGCAGGTTCTTCGTGTTCCAACGTTTCTTTTCTAGCAATCTACTATCACTTCTCTCAAAATTTTGATTTTCTGAGTATTGTCAAATTCTGCATACAACATGGCGCTCACTGTTTTGAGCAGAGCAACTGCTGAAGTCTCCTAAGAAGATGGCATGATTTGATAGGGTGAAATTGTCATCCGTCGCTGTGTTAACCTGGAGTGAAACCAAATCCCCACAGAGCATATCCTTCTGTGTTTCTTGTATTTCCTGTATTTCACATCTTGAATTTGACATTTTACAACTTTAAGTGTTCTTCGATCGAAAATGATTTCGATATGGTTACAGTCGCCTTCTGTTTTAGTCACTCGTTGTAACTAAGGCAAGTAAAAAGCTCATTCTGGCACTTCTCATATTCATATCTTCCAATTTATATCCTTGTTTTAGCACAAAAAACCCCATCTAGAAATGAAATTTAAAAAAAATTACAATGAAAAGTTTTTAGAAAATGAAATAGAAAATGAAAATTAGAATTAAAAGTTGAAAATGAACATAAAATAATACAATTTTGGATGCTAAATGAAAATGGAAAATGATAATTAAAAATGAAAATGAAGTTGAAAATGAATAATCGAAAATAAAAATTGAATTGAAAATTGAAAATGAAAATTTAAAGAAAGAAATTTTAGACGCTAAATTGGAAACTTAGAAACAGAAAATGAGTAATGAAGATAAAGTTGAAAATGAAAATGAAAACTGAGAATTAAAAAGATTAAAACTGAACATCGAAAATGACAACATAAAAATAAAAGATTTAGAAACTATATTTTACAATAGAAATTGAAATGAAAATGAAAATGAAGTTGAATGTGAAAAATGAAAATGAAATTTAAATTTAAAACTTGAAAAAATGAAGATTTCAAAAACAATTTAAAAATGAAATTGGACAAGCAAATTGGAAAGGACAAATAAAAAATTAGGTTTGAAAACTAAATTATCTAGAATTAGGATTGTCGCAAATCAGTTTCCGTGGACTAGATTTTTTGCTTGTCCGATCTTTTTTCATTCTTTCCCGGCCTACACAGAATCTAAGCTTTGGTCACTAGCAGTGTTGCCAATATATCTAATTTATAGTCTAGAACTTACCCATAATAAATATTTTATTACCAATGAGATGCAGAATATTAATTTTTATACATTTCTCTTATTATTATGAAAACCAGAGCTTGTGGATAATATATTCGTACCAAGAACATAAACATTATTTGCAAATTTACTGTTTACAAAAAGAATAATTTAGTGGGAGATGTTTTAAATATTGTCATTTAAATGCAATAATAAACGATGATTAGTTTGAAAATGTTCATACGGTCGGAAGACAGTACGATATATGGGCAGTTTGGAGGAACACATTCAGAATTTATCGCCTGAGCTGCGAGAATGCATTTACAACTACTTTATACAAATTCAACTGAAATGAGAAGAACAACTTGCATTCGCACCGGCATATAATTTTGAATCGTTGGTATCTGAATGTTGTAAGAAGACTTGTTACTTTGAAAATGATCAAATGGAAAGACAGTTATCAGCTATGAAGACATTATAAGACATGTTTTACGGCTCTATCGTCTTGAACTAAGTAACAGAAAGAAACGAAACTAACAACTTTTGTAAAATTCAACAAAAAATATACTTTCCTAGAATTCAAACTGAAAAATTTAAATGGAACTTACAGTATTGCGAATTAAATCCCAAAATAGTGCTAAATGTTCTAACACAAATCAAAACGTGTGGAATATTCAAAGTAAATTCCAAGTCTTGAATGTACTAATGTATTAATAGTTTTGAACAGGTTGATTTACCAACAGTCTTGATGTAACACAATGATATAATCCATAATGTCTTTGAATGAGTCCTCTACAATCACAAAGCAATGCTTTAGTACAAGAGTCAATGAGCATTTTATAATTCCAATGATTACTTTAAATCAATAATTCCTTTCAAATTATACCTAAACATGTTTAAAATTAATTCCAGACTGTTATTACGATAGGAATAATTACTAATCCCTTATATACAGACTGTCACTTGACCTATGACACAACAAAATTATCAGAATGTGGAAAATTTTCCCATTAAATTCTGAAAGAACTGGTGCACTCTTAAGTATGGCCTTTAACTTATCAAAAGCCTCCTGACATTTTTCAGTACAATGAAACTTAGTTTTCTTGCTCCATAAATTTCTCAGGAGATCAGCAATTATGGAAAAATTGGAACAAAATTTCCGATAGTATCCAGCCATACCTAAAAATCGCATCAGTTGCTTTATACTGACAGGCACAGGGAAATCAGAGATAGACTTGACCTTAGCATCTGTAGGTTTAACTTGACCATGTCTCACGATATCTCCTAGAAATGTTACATAAGCAAGGCAGAACTCACTTTTGGATAAATTAATTATCAAACTTGCATCAGTGAGTCTGTCAAAGAATTTCCGAATTGTTACTAAGTGTTCTTTCCAGGTGTCGTTGCAGATGATGACATCATCGATGTAAGCATCACAGTTATCTAGACCAGAGGTAATCATGTTCATTAAACGTTGAAACGTACTTGGCGAACGTTTCATCCCATCGTAAATTTTCTTTGTTCTTGTAGGAACATCTGGAAATAAGTGCTCATAATCAAGTAATAACTGTTTAAGTTCATTCCATTCTTGTTGTTGCAAATGTGACAGTTTGTGGTCCAGATTATTCATACTTTCTGAATTCCGAATATTTGTTACTCCAAAATCAATAAAGTCTGATTGCATTCCTTCACTTAAATCCTCACTGAGTGTGACTGGTAAAACTAAATTAATTGCATAATTAACCTGGCCATCTCTTTCAACATACTGGTACTCCTTAAATTTATTCACATCCCAGGTGTACTATTATTATAATTTAACTCATTCATTTTCTTCTTTACTTTGTAAGGGCCGTAATACCTAATCTGAAGAAAATGTTGAAGAATGAGCAAGAGAGACAGAACTCTATTAACAAGCTAAAGAGTTCTCTCCACTGTAGTTCTGTCAGGCCATAATTTCACTTTTGACATGAATTGCTGGATGAAAAATTCAAGCATAATTAGCTGGAAACTTCCAGCCATAAAATTTCACCCTTGATCAGATTGGACTGATTTGGGAAGGCCAATCTGAGTAAAAAAAATCTTTGTAAAAGCTTTTACTATTGTTTTAGTCTTAATATTCCTCAAAGGAATTGCCTCTGGGAATCTTGTTGACGCACACATTATGCTCAACAAGTATTGGTTACCTGACTTCGTCTTAGGTAAGGGACCAAAATAATCTACCATTATTCTGCTAAAAGGTTCGTCAAATGCAGGAATTGGTTGCAGATGAGCCTTAGGTATCTTCTGATTGGGTATTCCTACCATTTGACAAGTATGACAAGATCTGCAGTATTTACAAACATCACTTTTCATTTTTGGCCAATAGAAGTGATTCAAGATCTTGTGATAAGTCTTATCAATCCCTAAATCACCAGCCAAAGGAGTTTCATGGGCCAGGCTAAGAATTTCTTGTCTATACGATTTTGGAACACTACAATTTGATAGTTCACTGACCACTCGTCACCAGCAGGTACCACGGGAGGTGGCAATTTTCTCATAAGAATCCCATTTTTAATGAAATAACAGACAGGTACTCCCGTGGCTTCAGTTTCACGAATTGTCCTTTGAAACAAACAGGAGGTCTCGGGATCTTTTTCCTGTTCGACGACAAGTGACTGTCGTTTGTCACCCTGATTAGAATAAAGAGAATGAGTATTTAAAAGAGGATCACTGTGATCAATACCTTTTGATTGATCCAAAGATCGAGTGAAAGTGACCTCATCAAAAGCCTGACTAATACATGTGTTAGCTAAAGGAATACTTTCCTGATCAACATCATTCTCTAGAACTTTCTTTGCCATAGCTCATGTAACTGTACAAGCTGGGTATAAATCAGGGAATTCTTTTTCAATAGGATTGACTTTCTGATCCAAACAAGCCTTGACAATTACAAGTGGATTAACCACAACCTTATCTCCAGAAAGGTCATTGCCTGGTAATAAATGAATGCCCTGAACGGGTAAAGAAGACACTGCTCCGACTGTCACGGGTCCTGAGACTATGTCTGATGACAAATTTACGCAACGGAGAGGGACATTCACAAAGCCACATTCTACTCCCTGAATAAGAACACTCTCATTAGAAGAAGACTTCTCAGAAAAAAGGCAAAGTACCTGATAATAAAAGACTCTGAGAAGTTCCTGTGTCCCTTAAAATTTTAATAGGGATAGGATTGACTGAATCATCCAAGAGTGATATAGAACCCTTCGACATGAATGGTTCATAATTCTCCATAATAAAATGAGACTGGGGATTTTGGGACCCAACAAATGTATTGCTTTCAATACATGACCGTGACCTTGACCTCTTAGAAATAAGAGCATTTTGAATAGGTCTGTCTTGATTCCGATGTTTATTTTCCAATTTGTTGCAACCAGAAATAACGTGTCCTTTCTTCTTGCAATAGGTATACGTAGGAAGAGATAAGAAGTTTTGATCGAGCTTATCAGAAGCTTGATTTCTAAAAGTTGTGCCAGATTGAAATTTAGAAGGGATCGTATTAGGCTGTAATACGTTTTAACCAGAAGACTGCTGAGTGGAAGACTTGCCTACAAAAGAAACTTTAGGAACTAAGAAATACCAGTCAGCAGCACGAGAAGCATTTCCCACGGTTCTTGAATTCTTCAATTAATATGAGTTGGCTGAGACTTTCATAATCTTGATTAACCTTTCCAGAAGAGCACCACCTATCAAATTGTCGTGCTTTTTCCCATGCAAATTCGACATAGGTCTGGTCAGTTGGTTTTCTAGAATTTCTAAAACCTTGTCGATAAGCCTCAGGGACTGACTCATAACCTATCAAGATATAATCCTTAACCACATCATAGTCAGCACTCTGCTGTAGTGACAGCGAAATTTAAATATCATGAGCTCTACCAGTAGGTACACATTGTAATAATTGAGTCCAGTACTCTCTTGGCCACTTCAAAGTTTCAGCAATTTTTTCAAAATTTACAAAATACTGATCTACTTCTTTTTCCAGAAAAGGGGGTACTAACTTGATATTTCTTAAAACATCAAAAGTAGAGTGTTTTCCATTTGACAGCACTAATTTCTTTAACCTAATTTGAAATTGCCTTTCTTCCTTTTCTCTTTGCATCTGCATCTGCCTATCTTCTTTTCCTTTCTCAAATTGCATTTGTCTTTGATCTTTCTCTTTCTGAAACTGCATTTGTCTTTCCTCCCACTTTTTCCATTTGTATTATTTATATCTGAAACTGAACCTGTCTTATCCATAATTCCAACGTTTTTAGCTGTACTTCCATTTTCAAAATTTCCAACCACTCCTAGGTAAAATTCAAAAAATTCTCTACTTTTGATAATATTGTAAAAAACAATCCTGTTGATTTAACTAAAGATTTCTAAAATGTGAAATAATACTTGGGATTTAAAAATTTCAAATTCTAGGGGAATTTAAATTTCAAAAAAAAAAGTTTTCTGAAATATTTTACCCAAAATTCCTATATCCCAAGGACAAGCGCCCAATTTTCTGTTACGAGTCTAGGCTCTTAAAATAAGTAACAGAAAAGAGTGAAGACAAGAAGCTTTGTAAAATTAAACAAATATTTTATTTCCCTAGAATACCAAGTGAAAAATGAGAAAAAAGAACTTACGGTTTTACGAATTAAATCCAAAAATAATCCAAGAATTTAAATATTGAAGTCCTAGTAATTAAAAGTCCTGAATGAAACTGAGTTCAAATCCCGATAAAATCTAAAATGGAAGGCGATTATGTCTGTTATAACCTTCAAAGTGTATACGTGTCAACAGTTTATTGTTGAATCACAGAAAATATTATTCCAGTTTTCAATTCCGTATAAATTTCAGTGACTGTCTTTGTCCAAGTAGTTTGTAGGAGCTCTTATGTATTTCCAGGGAAAAGAATCACTTGAATTCAGTAAAATAAAATTTCAACTCAAACTGGTCACAACATAATTTACCGTGTCAATTGTTTGGAGTCCGACTGAACTAATCTCTATCAAGACAATAGTTATACACTAGTTTAAGACGCAAAACAGATTCCCGGATAAGGGTGAATCTTCTAGAAAAATTAAAAATTTGTAACAATAAACACATATTTCATATTACGTAATCCAGGTATGGCCTTGACTTAACTTAATGATTCTTACACTGAGAAAGAATTTTAAAAAAATAAAAATAAAAGTTGTTTACCAAAACTGTCCCTGACTATGAAACAAGGTCAGAAACAAGATACAATGTTTCTATTATTAGTTGCTTATCAATGAAATAAAAAAGATAACAGTCAGATCAAACAGAACTGAACTGAATTTCTGGACAATATTAAATCCAGTAAACAAAGTTACATTACAATAACGTGTAATGGAATTAAAAATTTAAAAC
>JAECUM010034388.1:0-48231 GCA_016617855.1 Megalonaias nervosa
CCCTAATTAATAATAATAATAATAATAATAATAATAATAATAATAATAATAATAATAATGATACAAATAGGAATACAATATTTCACTTAGACTTTACATTATTATTAACAATGTTGTTAGATTTTGCATTGTTGTTAGCAGTGTTGTTGTTGTTGGCAATATTGCCGTCAGACCTAATGATCCTAAAATTTAATCCAAGTATAGAGTCAAACATTTTTCCTTCGATTCACAACAGAGTTAAGAAAAATTAATTTTCAACAATATTATGACGGGGAAGCATTTCTGTTCATATTTTTTCTCACAGCGTAGGAGTTAGATGTCAAAAGTATTAGTTTTCAGTTCAAATCAGTCTAGTAGTTAACGTTTTGATACAATTTTTTTTTTACAGCTTTCACTAGTTTCTTCGCTAGGATTGGAGTCGCGGTGAGTAGGTGGAAAGCGTACTAGATTCGTGACAGAAAGGATGCAGGTTTCGAATCCCACCAACAGACAAGCCGAGGTCGGCAACCGTGGTGTTGTCCTTGGGCAAGGTACTTTATTAAAAGTGCCTCGACACTCAGTAACCTAGTTGTGCTTCTGAGTGAAAAACAAACCAAAATAAGTGCTTCTCATACTGTGAATCAATTCCCCGCGGTTCTTGTCAACAAGACGCGACACGTAGTCACTCTTTAAGATAATGGCATAATCTCTGGTCACAAGGGCAAACCAATACTGATAACAACATAATTATTTTTAGTGGTGAGGGACAGAGGTTATATAATTCGTGTGAAAGAAAATGACAAATTTCTCTCTAATTATGCAGCTAAACTTGCTGAAATCGTTTATTTTACCATATAAGAATTTATTAATAAAACATATCGGTATTATTGAAAATGGATGACAACTATTGAAAACTTTGATCACTTATTTTTTGTTTCTCATGCACCGTTAGTGTTTGTAACTTTATGTTTAAAGTGAAAAGATCTACAAAATGTGCCACAGTAAATACCGAAACAGTTTCATATCTTTCTTACTGCACTAATTTTTGTTTGTTGGAACATACACGTATCAAGAATGTGTACTTAAAAGGGCTACAGTTTATTCCAAATGTTAATCATATAATATATCTATTTATATAAATGTTTTTGTATAGCATGAGAAACCGAGGTTAGCTGTTCATAATGTATACAGCCCATATAAAAACCCTTGTTCACATTATGCAAGATACAGTTAATGTTACCCCTTTATTTTGCCATGCAGCCCATTTAAAAGCCCTTCTGAACACTGCACAAGGCACAATTAACGTTGCTATTTTATTTTGTCATACAGCCCATATAAAAACCCTTGTTCACATTATGCAAGATACAGTTAATGTTACTCCTTTATTTTGCCATGCAGCCCATTTAAAAGCCCTTCTGAACACTGCACAAGGCACAATTAACGTTACTATTTTATTTTGCCATGCAGCCCATTTAAAAGCCCTTCTGAACACTGCACAAGGCACAATTAACGTTACTATTTTATTTTGTCATACAGCCCGTTTAAAAACCCTTGTGAACACTGTACAATGCACAATTAATGTTACTCTTTTATTCTGTCATACAGTCCATTTAAGGCACAATTAATGTTAATCTTTTATTGTGCCATACAGTCCATTTAAATGCCCTTGTGAACACTGCACAAGGCACAATTAATGTTACTCTTTTATTTTGTCATACAGTCCATTCAACCAATGCATATAATTCAGACATGGTGACCTCCTCTTTTACTGTCTCAAATAATACCAGCTAAAGCTAATGCCACAGAACACACGTGTGTGTGTGCGTGTGTGTGTGTGTGTGTGTGTGTGTGTGTGTGTGTGTGTGTGTGTGTGATTTAGATTTTTAGCGTAGCTTTAACAATTTTCAGTCATATCGCTACGATGTCTGTAATGTGACAGTTTATAGTGATGTATAGCACTGGGGCATCATGTCGCAGACATGTGGTATGATGTCCCACCCAGTCACATTATTCTGACACCAGGCCGACCAGTCCTAACACTAACCTCTTAATACTGAGCGCCAAGCTAGGCAGCTGTTAGTACCATTTTTTAAAGTCTTTGGTATGACTCGGCCGGGGTTCGAACCGCGACCTCCCGTATTCGAGGCGGACGCTCTAACCACTAGGAAACCGGAGCGGTCACAGAGACATATGATTTATCTGCAAACTGTGTATGTCGACATGTTACCGTTATTCTTATACAAATCCACACATATATCTCAAAGCATTGTAACAGTTTACAGTATTTATAGTGCTGTTGAGACGTGTTGACATGAATTATGATTCAGGGAATCAATCAAGTAATCGATTAAACAATACTCACCAGTATATACAGACATCCTTTATGATATTGATATCAAGATAGTTTATGTTAAATGTCCAAATTTCACAATAAACACATGGGTTTATCCTGTGACAAGTGATATAGATGAATTATCTCTGTCTGAATGAGGAACATATTCGTTTAGTTTTATTTATTTCTGCATTCTTTCTTTGAGCTTCTTTCCGATGATTGTTTATTAGTTTTGTTTTGTATTTTGTATCATTAGCAAAAACAGAGATTAAAGTGAAACTACTTTGCAAATCTAGCTCCAGAAATATAATAATTCCACTAAAACATATTTCATTACATTGATTATCGTCTCCATTACTACTAATTAGCTACCATGATTAATCTCTCCATTTCTGCACCTAAATATAGATAATTGCCAACTTACTGTCCTTTAGGAATTGAAGCCATTTCGTTTTAACAATCATTGTCCCTAAAATCATCATAAGGGGCTGCCCTTTTGGGAATTCATTGCTTGTCCACTTGGATAACTGTCACCAGTTACTTGAAGTATGACCAATTAGCGCCTGAAAAGGAAGAAAGAATCAAGATGCACCGCAGCTGTCGAATTGCTACAGCTCTATGCTAAAATTTGAGTGCATGCAACATTGTACATTATATGTGATTGTCTGGGGTAGGCAAGGGGGCTTGTGTATGGAATTGATGACCAATTAGACGACCCAGCCTGTTACGGGAATATAGGCTTTAATGGTTGAGGCGCGGCACCTCTTCAGCCTCTGCCTTCACCAATCCGCACATGTAATGAGCTGTTATAATGAGAACTGTGAAACAGAATTTCCGAACAACAATAGTTCAATGACTTCTTTCTTCAGTTAGTACACCCTCACTACTAACAGTGTCGAATGCTTCAGAAGTAGCACGGATTCCTTGCCCAGCACATTTTTGTTGTAACTGTGTTGAGTCATACAGCACAAATGTTTTAACTTATTTCAGCAACAAATATGTCTTATCTTACCATTGCTTACTTTGTTTGGTATTTACAGTAATATGCGCCAAAACTATTGGAAATGTGTATCTTGGAGGAACATATATCAGATAAACCGAATTGATACGCTATGAAGAAATATTTCACGGTTGTAATTGGCATTGCTTGTTGTACAAACGATATTTGTAAATTATCCACGTTTCATTACCTTATTCTACATATACACAATATTTGTTCTGCGGCACAAAGCTTGATGTACAGTTCTATGGTCTATATTTACACCTATGTTAGTTTTATAACTAATAGCTGCACCTATGTCGGAGGTAGTAATGTGAGACGATATTGGTACAAATGGAACCCCACGGGTACACGAGAAATTAAAATTACTCCACCATTTCGAAATTGGACAACGTAGGGTACGAGGGGAGTTTCGCATTAGTCATGGAATTTTAATTACGAGAACGTGCAGGTAAAAGGCAAATGTAATATTAAGAACGACATGTTGATGCCAATTCATCTACACTTCAACACACTACACTTATATCCAACACTCTACACTTACCATCCAACACTTACTATCGAACATGCCATAGTACTGAGAGACTATCATACGTGGAGAGTACGGAGGAAAAAGGGGTGGATTATACACATCTTATACTCACAGACATACGAATATACTATCATACAAAGAGATAGGAGTTCTCACACATACGCAGACATGCTTATACACTATCATTCATGGAGTTAAAGAAGACTATAGAGCAGGAGTGTATCTTTATATACACGAAAACGGTCTTCTGTAGACATTGTATAGGATGGAGATAATAAGAAACATAGACTGAAGGACAGTCATTGACTTACTTTTACAATTCAAGAAGTGTGTTAAAATATATGCATTGTCAAATGTTTCTTTAGTCAAGCGGTCTTTAGAATTTGTAATACTGCTATGCTTTTGTCATCCTCGATTAAATTTCCTCAATAAAGATCTACCCATTGTCGATTTATAAACACTATCCCGTATCAACTGAGGCAGATTTGTGTCTTCAGTTTGTCGAAAATCTGCAAGAAAAAATAAATGTGAAACATTAACATATTTTTAATACAGACACCTGTTAGAAGCAATACTCGACTTCCAATAGTCTAATAGAGCTCCATTTTGACACCGATACCAGCTACGTTTCGGTTCTTAAGAAAATAGATGTCGATAGTGTTCATTAAACCAATGCATATTTTTCTAGAGACCTAACTTCCAACACAAACCAGTAAACGTTATAATGGGAACTCAATACTGCTTTGATGAAGAAACAACACAATATTGTCTACGCACTATTGAATTGTATCCTTTAAATCTCACATTATTGAATTGAGTTCATGCAGCATTACATCTCATAAGGTCTATTATATCGTATTTTAGAGGAGATAATCCATAATAAAGCATTCCACGCTATGGTCTTCGAGAAAGTAGATGGCTATCCAATGGGTTGTTGGGCGATGACTGTCTTCAAATGCCAGTTTCAATATTCCATCATTAATAAGGTACGTCCTTGTTTCATGGCCTTCTGTACGTTTCATTTTCGTCTTGCGATCGTTAGATCCCACATTGTGTGATAATTATCTATTGTCAATTCTGTGTTTTTAAAGCATCCAGCTGGTCAGGTTTCCACGCCACAGATGTATCCATATTCGTATTCTTGCCTTTTATCGTACGTCAAGAAGTTTTCAAAGTAAGCTTGATATGGGCATCTATGCTGCTGCTTGCCAGTTTAAACCTCATGTACAAATTCCTTTCGCTGGACAACATATGCACACAATTGTTGACGGCAATTGTTCTAACATCGACGCTTAGATTGGCTTTGTCAGTTTTGAGCACTTTCATTTTATGGTAAAAGTAATATCCATTGCCAGCTGGATGAGCAGGAGTGAAGTAAACGCTGGCAAGAAAGGTGTGTCATGTTGCTGATGTTCTGTAATTCAACCACCGTTCAATACTCATCGTATGTTCATTTAGTAGTTTGGGTTGTGATCCACGACGCATCTGGCGAGCAAAATAGGAGTACAAAACGACGTCTCAACATAACTCATTAGTTCTTTTATGTTTTGTTTTCCTCATTTTGTTTTTTTCTTCAGCTGAAAGGGGTATCGACATCATATTTTTGATCAAGACTCTCATTTCATCTCGAATTGGAGCACAGGGAAGAGATCACAAGGTCATCACACTGCGGAACATAGAGACAGGTGGATGTTCTCTTGTTGCTTTCCCTTTTGTCATCCCCATGAACAAGTCTGTCATAATTGTCTTTGGGCTTGTTACTTTTTTTTACTCCGTTTTCATGACATTAAAATCTCTCCGATAATGTTGGCCGTCGCGTCAAAGCTTTTCGGAGAATCGGTTGAAGACCGTTGTGATTGTTGGTTTTTGTCAAATCTGTTCGATCCATCAACGGTTGTCAATATAATATCTCAGTGAGCTAAGCATTAGAAGGTACGTGTGGTATTAGTTGTTCGTACCAATGATGGACTCCTATCAAAAGATAATTTTTGTCCTTCGATAAGATCCAGGGGTACAAGTGTGATATACTTCCAGAAACAACTGCATTCTTTGTCTTCTTCACCTTAACACTCTTTATAAACTAATTCCAATTTGTACTTTTCACTGATTGGAATATTTTTTTTCACCATTTGACAAGGTGACATGTTGTAATAATCACTGTATCGGTATCTTTGTCGATGTACCAATTTGCTGGAGATTTATTTAGGTGATTTTAAGTGATTTGTTTTCGCACTCGAAGAATTGGCATCGGTATGTATTGATAAGACATCCAAACGTTTACCTAAACGAGAAGAACTTTTTTTGTTGTTTTTGAAGGTGCATCTGGACATCGATGATGGTACAAATTTTGAAAGGAAGACATCTTTCTATACTTAGAGACAAAATGAAGCGTCGCTTATCCAACACATCTGCTTTTATGTTCGATTCATCTTCACGGACTGTCAGGACTCGTACCAACTTGACTTTAGGCTACACTGGATGAAAGAGTGTTTTCAGTGAACTAAATCATGCCTGTTGGTTTTGGACAAATCGTGTACACTTTGCCTTTGATGTCTTTTACTATATATCTTAGGGAACGCCGCAGTTGTGACTGTTGCGTCTGGAGATAGGAAAATACAAGACGTCGCCGAGTGCATGTTTGTTTAGAGATGGGTTTCCATATTTCATCAAATGAGGAAACGCCTGTCTTAAATCAGGTTTCGCTACATTCAACAAAAACGCAGGAGTGGAAGGAGTCGGTCACCTCTTTCGTATTATCAGTTGTGAAATGAATCCGTAAGAAATCGCAAATAATATGGAGTGGTAAGCTGTAAGTCGATCAGTAAATACGCACGTGATAATAGAGTGGCATGGTCATAAGCACAATTTAGCCAAGATGTTCTTAATTGTGTGGTCAAAATGTTTTAAAACATTTCTCTTGAACCTTTTGGCAACAGTACGTAGTGAACATTGAAAAGGATGGTGGGATTTGAAATAAATTACGAATTACAACTCTAGTCGTTATAATTTTAGCTGATTTGAGATGCGGAGTCGTAGAACACTGTGAGTTTTTTTTGAACCCGTACGCTGCTGTTGATGGTAACGTTTACTCGGAGAACGGTATTGGCTTTCTCAGTGAGAAGCCAAAGCTTCAGGATCAACGGGTCTGCAGCAAATTAAAGGGCTTTTGAAGGTTTCCTTGGCAGACTAGGAGTGGCGGGTCATGCGTGGTGGCTCCTTGACTACTCGACAAGAGCTATAGAACCTGAAATACTTTGTGATCGTCAACTTGACTCAACGAGTTACATATGTTCCGTTGTGAATATAAAGTATCAAAATGTAAGTGAAAATCAAATATATATATATATATATATATATATATATATATATATATATATATATATGTATATATATATATATATATATATATATATATATATATATATATATATATATATATATATATAACTTACTTGTTGATGAAATTTTATTCATATTTCTGTATATATTCTATTCTATGATTACTCTTGTTAACATCATTCATTATTCATAGTTGTGTAAATCCTTTTCTTTGATATACCTTGATGACAGAGGAAACCGTGTTCATTTTTGTGTTCAAATTTTATAAACTGATCATCTGTCGTGATAGATCCATAATATATCAATCATATTTCGGTATAAATTCCATATCTTGATTATTGTCTTCATACTTGCACAAATTACATCATCTGATTAGTTCTAGTTAGGAAAAATGTTATTTCCTTATGTCATTTGCCTAACACCGTGCGATCATTCTGTTAAATCATTTGTTGGACTTTATGCGCACGAGACTGGTGGCAGATTCATTCATCGCTCAATTACATTTTGAATAAACATCTCATTCACGAGACTGCTTTCAGTGTCTTCGTTAAAGTCTAATCCTAACGCAGATTCATCCTGTTACACATGGTCGAGAAGGTATAGGAGTAGATTCATGCAGGGAATGCCAATGGGTGCCATAATCCGGGGACCATGGCTAGAATCTCCGTAGAGTATGAACTAAATATTATCTATAATGTATCTAAACATACAGTAAAAAATAAATCCTCTTCTCGTCTCGTCAAAGTAAAGTCCTTGATTTCAATACCCTCACAAAGCAGCGTTAATACGATACATACAAAGTTGTCCGATGCAGGTAAAGCAGACTGTCTCAATTCCCTTTTCGCTGATGCAACGAAGGTCAATATATGGGATATACACTTGAAAACGATTAACATAACATGACGCTTTTGATGTGATTAACACCCTACACACTCACGACGCATGTAGAGTGGATAAAATAAGCCAGGATATGCATTCATAATTAAACTATTCTATATTCTATTTAATATCTTCCATTTTAAGAAAAAGAATTTCGATCTTAATGGAAAACTGTGAAATTAATGCCCGTGTATATCAAGGGATGTGCCAGTGATCTTCAAATTACATGCCTATTTCACTGTTGCGTTGTGTTCAGAGAGTTATGGGAAAACATTTTTTTAACATCTTATACCCAAATACCAACTGGTTTTCTTCCCATCATTTCTACAGTATTTCAGCTCATAGACATATACCACAGTATGTCCAATGGGCTTGATGACAACGATGTGTGTGGTCATTTGCGATGTTTCTAATCAGAATTTGGCATAAAAAAATCTAATCCATAATTAAAAGTTCATGGCATTGACAGCTTTCCTATTTATTGGTTTTACGATTACGTTTCAAATAGACTCCAAACGGTTTTGGTAAATAGTGCCCAAATCCTCAGCTTGTGGGACAGGTACAACTAAATTAATTGCATGATTTACCTGGCTATCTCTCTCAATATACTAGTACTCCATTAATTTATTTAGATCAGTGTACTATTATTCAAATTTGACTCATTCATTTTCTTCTTAACTTTGTAAGGGTCGTAACATCTAATTTGAAGAACATTTTGAAGAATGAGCAAGTGAGAATGAACTCTATTACAAGACTCAAATGTTCTCTCAATTAAAGTTCTTTGAAACCGTAATTTCACTTTTGACTTGAAATGCTGAGTGCCAAATTCAAGCATAACAGGCTGGAAAATTCCAGACAGAAAATTTGACATTTGACCTAATGGGACAGATTTGGGAAGGCCAAATTGAGTAAAAAAAACTTTAGCAAAGCTTCTACTATGGTTTTGGTTTTAATATTCCTCAAAGGAATTTCTTCTGGGAATCTTGTTGACGCACACATAATGGTCAACAAATATTGGTTGCCTGACTTGGTCTTAGGTAAGGGACCAACACAGTCTACCATAATTCTGCTAAATGGTTCGTCAAATGCAGGAATAGGTTGCAGATGAGCCTTAGGTATCTTCTGATTGGGTTTTCCTACCATTTGACAAGTATGACAAGATCTACAAAATTTACAATCATCACTTTTGATTTTTGGCCAATAAAAGTGAGTCAAGATCTTGTAATAAGTTTTATTTATCCCTAAATGACCAGCCAGAGGAGTTTCATGGGCCAAACTAAGTATTTCCTGTCTGTAAGATTTTGGAACTACAATCTGATAGTTCACTGACCATTCGTCATTAGCAGGTATCTCGGGAGGTCTCCATTTTCTCATAAGAATTCCATTTTTAATGATATAACAGACAGGTACTTCAGTGGCTTCAGTTTCACTAATGGCCCTCTGAAACAAACAGGAGATCTCAGGATCTTTTTCCTGTTCGACGACAAGTGATTGTCGTTTGTCACCCTGATTAGATAAAAGAGAATGAGTATTTAGAAGAGGATCATTGTGATCAATACCTTTTGATTGATCCAAATTAGGAGTGAAAGTGACCTCATTAAAAATGACCTTGGCAATAGCCAATCGTCTTCACTCGATGTTTACAAACTCTATATCTTTTATTATCAGGTACTTTGCCTTTTTCTGAGAAGTCCTGTTCCGATGAGTGTGTTCTCATTCAGGGAGTAGAGTGCCGCTTTGTTAATGTTCCTCTCCATTGAGATTGTGTTGGTCACTTACCTAAGACCAGGTCAGGCAACCAATATTTGTTGACCATTATGTGTGCGTCAACAAGATTCCCAGAGGCAATTCCTTTGAGGAATATTAAAACAAAAACCATAGTAAAAGCTTTGATAATTTTTTTTGTGCTCAATTTGGCCTTCCCAAAACTGTCCAGTCCGGTCAAAGGTCAGATGTATTCTCTGGAATTTTTCAGCTTGTTGTGCTTGAATTTAGCACTCGGCAATTCAAGTCAAAAGTGAAACTATGTTTTCACAGAACTTTACTTGAGAAAACATTTGTGTCTTGTAATAGAGTTCGTTCTCTCTAGCTCATTCTTCAAAATTTTCTTCAAATTAAATTTTACGGCCCTTACAAAGTTAAGAAGAAAATGAATGAGTTAAATTATAATAATAGCACTCTGATCTAAATAAATTATATCAGTTCTAGTATTGTAAGAGGTAGCCAAGTAAATTATGCAATTAATTTAGTTGTACCTGTCCCTCCAACGGAGGATTTAATTGAAGAAATTCAATCGGACACTGTTGATCTTGGAGCAACAAATCTTCGGAATTCGGAAATTATGAAAAATCTGGACCAGAAACTTTTACATTTACAACAACAAGAAAGGAATGAACTTAAACAGTTATTATTCGAATATGAGAATTTGTTCCCAGATATTCCTACGAGGACATACAAATTTTTTCATGACGTTGAAATTGTAGATTCAAAACCTCTGAATCAACACCTATACAGGATGAACCCTCTCAAACAGGAATACTTGAAAAAGGAAATTCAGCATTTGCCGGAGAACGATTTCATAGAGCCCAGTAAAAGTGATTGGAGTTCACCATGTATACTTGTTCCGAAACCGGATAAAACTTTTCGTATGTGCACTGATTATAGGAAGGTGAACAGTGTGACAAAAACAGATTCATTTCCATTACCAAGAATCGATGACTGTATTGATAAAATTGGAAATGTCAAGTATGTCACCAAATTCGACCTTCTGAAAGGATTTTGGCAAATTCCAGTAACGGGAAGAGCGAAAGAAATTTCGGCTTTTATGACTCCAGATGGACTCTATCTGTTGAAAGTAATGCCGCTCAGGATGAAGGGTTCGCCAAGTACTTTTCAACGCTTGATGAATATGATTACCTATGGTCTGGAAAATTGTGATGCTTACATCGACGATGTTGTCATCTACAACGACACCTGGAAATAACATCTAGCAACGATTCGGAAATTCTTTGAAAGACTCACTGATGCAAATTTGACAATCAAGTTATCTAAAAGTGAATTTCTGCCGTGCTTGTGTAATTCTTCTAGGACATGGTGTGGGACATGGTCAAGTTAAAGCTATAGACGCTAAGGTCAAGGCTATCTCTGATTTCCCTTTGCCTGTCAGTAAAAGCAACTGATGCGATTTTTGGGTATGGCCGGATACTATCGAAAGTTTTGTTCCAATTTTTCTAATATTGCTGAACCACTGATAAACTTGTTAGGTAAGAAAAACAAGTTTCTTTGGACTGGCAAATGTCAGAAGGCTTTTGATAGGTTAAAAGCTATATTGACAAGTGCACCGGTTCTCACAGTTCCAAATTTCAATCAGCCTTTTAAATTATCTGTGGATGCAAGTGCTGTTGGGGTTGGAGCGGCATTAATTCAAGAAGATAGAAATGGTGTTGATCACCCAGTGTGCTATTTCTCTAAGAAATTAAATAAGCATAAAAGAAATTACTCAACAATCGAGAAGGAATGTTTGGCTTTAATAATGGCATTACAGCATTTTGAAGTTTACATTAGTTCAGCCCCTTCTCCGGTTCTAGTGTTTAGTGATCGCAGCGCCCTTACTTTCATCGACAAAATAGGAAATAAAAATCAAAGAGTATTAAGGTGGAGTTTGTTTTTACAAGAATATAATCTTAACATCAGGCACATCAAACGAAAAGACAATTTGATTGCAGATGCACCTTCCCGTGTATAGCAATATTATTTCATGTACACTTTGTATAATTCATAAGAGTTTTCGTATGTAATTTTATTTTACCTCATGTATAATTTACATATGGTAAAAATAAAGCTTTGTTAGATAAATCTTTATTTCTCTTTATGGGGGAAGTATTATGTATATGTAATTAAATTGCTTGTGTGTTAGCTTTAAAATTATTTATTATTTTATTTTTGTTTCATTACATTTTATTGTAATGATAATTTTCATTGAATTTTAATATCTTTTCGGAAAATTGGCTTGACCCGATTAGATTTTAACGTTACTTCAGGACTATTTTTAGCTCATAGATTTTGTAAACATCAAGTGAAGACAATTTTCTATTGCCAAGGTCATTTCCGCCCGCGTGTTAGCTGAATTGTATACAGCCTTTCTTTTTATATATTTCCAATGTGAAAATTTGATTTTTAGATATCGATATTCTAGCTACGTGAAAATTGTCATTTCTTTATTGCACTGTTCAACTTAGCATTAACATAGCCTGACACGTGAACTACCATGTGATCTAAAATCGAGGCTTAAAACAGCTATTTTCTACTAGATCTATTGAGTTGTATTTTAAACCTGGAGGGCTCAAGAGGTTATTATTATTGTTGCCAGCTTGTTCTGAAAAATTCGTTTATTTTTTGGAATTTAATAATTTATTCTCTGTAAAACCAAAGAAGTGTACTTTTTTATTAAAAGTTCGGGGACAAAGAAATTCAGTGGAAATTTATTCTGGAGTTCTATACGGAAACATTATAAACTGTGATTCATTTGAGGATCTGTTACCATTAGTACAGACATCATCTGACATCATCGCCTCCATATTGGAATTTCATCGAGATTCTAACCCGGATTCTATGAGAACTGTTTAGTGACAGGACTTATATTTTTCAATCCTAGGATTAAATTTTGGATTATGTTCACAAACCGTAAGTCCTATTTCCAATTTTTATATTGTTTTCTAGGGAAATAAATTATGTTGTTAAAATTTACAAAGCTTGTTGGCTTCACTCTTTTCTCTTGTTATTTTTGTACGAGCCTACACGTAAAACGATACAGGGATGTTCCACTGAAATAACTCTTTCTTCAAAGGAACAACAACACAAAGCAAGGAAAGCCACGCTGAAATTCTTTCCAAACTTCGCAGAACCCTCTCATTACTTTGCAAAAAATTAATAACATCATCTGGTGTAGAAAACGAGGATTTTCAGTGGTAAACTCTTAATTAAAAAAGGAAAACGACAAAATAACAAGCACATCCTGTACTTTTTTTCCCCCAAAATTAATATACCATCTCTTGTTGGGGTAGGAGGATTTTTCGAAGGATAAGTATTATTTCAAAAAACGCGGGACAACGTAACGAAAACCCTTATAATTTTTTAAAACACGCCAACACGATTGAGATCCTCGACCACAGTCTGTATCGAAGCCCTACCACATTATCTTGTAATAATTATGCTAATAATAAATGTGGGGTGTTGCGACTCTTTGGTCTTAAACTAGGTTGAGGAAAAGAGCGAACATCAACAAGTTTTGTAAAATTCACCAAATAATTCATTTCCCTAGAATATAAAGTGAAAATTTAAGAAGAACTTACAGTGTTGTAAATTTAATCCCAAATAGTCCTAAAAGTTTTATCACAGGTCCAAATTCCAAGTGAGTTTAGTGGTATTCCAAGTAAGTCCCAATATTGAATGTGTTGATGTGCTTGTGGTATAGAACGTAGTAATGTGCCATTGGTGTGGAGAGTGATGGTGTACTAATAGTATATGATGTATCACAATAACATGGTCTAGTTATGTCCTTGTATGAATAAACTATAATTCCAAATTAATGTTTCTGTCCAAGAATATCATTGACGAGCACTTTGTATTTCCAGTGAATAATAATCTGAATAAATAGTTCCACCCCAAATGAAAAACTTGGACACAACAATAAGGCTTATTACTGATTCAAGATGTTAAGGCAAGAACGACCAAGTTTTAAGTAAAAGCATTATATAAAATTTGAGACACAATAATAGAACCAAGATATGAGGTTCCAAAGTAAATTTCTGAAACATTCTAACTTGTCAACAACATAAGGCCTGTTACTAAAATTATAATAAAGAACATGACAAACATTAGGTATACCAGGTGTTTCCATAGTGGAATACCATTGTCCTAGACTCATAGTAATACATGCATGTTTACTTCCATTGATAATATTCCGAATATTTAATATATAGCTACTGAGAAATATTGGCGATATCTTATGTTGCTTGCAACAAAAAAATGTCCATGGTGAAGTACGCAGTGAATTTGATTTTGGAAAAGTTCACGTATAAAATACAAATGTATATAACACAAGATCAATAAGAAAAGACAAATAATATTACAAGATTAAAACACATAACAGAGAAATGCAACAAGACAGACAAATGGATCGAAAAGCAAAAAGCGAAAGCACAGTGCGGCGAAAACTAAATGTAGTCGCATTGCGTCTTTAAATATTACTAATAATTACTGTTAGAAGTTAGTTTCAGAGATCAGTATTTATGATGACTGGATTTCTAAACAAACGTACGTTTTCAAACTGACGAACTGACTGTTGATACATGAAATTTACAAGCTGAACAAAAAATAGAGTAATAGAGTGAGACTACCCTTGATGGATACAGATTTGAGTCGGAAGATAAAACTTTTAATCTGTCATGAAGGTTGATTTCAAGTTCTATGACAAAAAAAAAAAAACAACCCAAAAAGAACAGAAACAACACCCCCTGCCACGCGAATGAAAAGATGTCCAGGTAACATGTAATCCAATTCGAAAGTTTCGTACATTAAGATCTAAATTTTATCCTTCAGGACTGTATAAAATGAAACCAAAGTTTAAAAACGAATAAAGACGACATTTATAAACAAACGCAATTTAAACACTGAGATCGAAATCGTCCTTTTCTCAAGTTTTCGAGAATATACTCATATTATGCAATCACAAGTGTCATCAAAATTCCTGCGAATATAATAAAGTTTTGGTTTCTTTTTATTCAGTATCAACCAATAAAGTTAGCTACTAAATTTAGCATAGCCTTTGGAGCTATCACAATTGCCTTTTTTATCTTAGAGTAACCATTATATCCCAAGTATAATTACACAGGAAGGAGAGATGATAAGGATGCAATCAAAGAAGTTTATGTATTCGTTCCAAATAATATTTATTGAGCCAACAACGTTTCCCAACAGCATAATACCCAGCGTGTTTGGTACATCATAAATAGCATCTCATTTAACCTTCATATCAAACGACACAACGACAGTAACAGATTGAAAAAAAACTTTGTGCACTTGCTTATGTATTCTTATCTGTAAAATGTGTTTAGTTTAATGCTGTTCTGTGTGTGTGTGTGTGTGTGTGTGTGTGTGTGTGTGTGTGTGTGTGTGTGTGTGTGTGTGTGTGTGTGTGTATATATATACATATTTGTAATACAAAGACTTTACCAAACGGACGGATTTATCTCCTTGCAATACTTTATCCATAGAAATTACCATACAGCGACAATCTGCGTATATGCTACAGAAACGTCGCGTACTTTTGGTGTAGCGTTATCGCTCAGCAACGAAAGAGCCTTGTGTATGATGTCTTGCTTGGAACAATCACAAAAAGTTGTAAACAACACAATTACTGTATTCGTATTTACTTGGATATCAGAAGATTTATATAAATCAAATTAGGTTGCCTTTTTTCTAAAGTTTTGATGTGCCGTCAGGATTGTTTAAATATTTATGTCACCAGCAAGATGAGTGTAATCCTAGTAACGAAAAATAAGTGTCCAGGTGATGAAAGTAGCGTGTCAATAAACTGTGCTCCCTCATTCAAATAGTCAAGAGTATGTGAGTTGTTTTGAATGAACCTTATTGTAGTTTTGCTTTGTTACCCTTTCAAGTCTGATTCATTCATAAATATCAAAGTTATTTCCTGTAGTTGTTTGAGCTATTGCTTCTAGAATCATAATGTAGGCGGTGGCCGTAGCTATTTGCGTGTATTTTTGAGAAATGAATTTTAACAATATTTTGAGTTTCTATCATGCAGTGAAGAACATTTGGATACAGAAACTTTTTAAATGGCACTTAAGATTTTTGATTTACTTAAAATATTACAAATATCTTTCTATTGTAGACAATATATCCAAGATTCTTGTAGTCCATACAGACTGGTTTCATTCGATTGGTTGTGCGCATTGTATTTGTGTCGTGCGCCTTTATGCATGAGTAAATGTCAGAATAAACAATGACAAATATTACGTAAGCCATATTTTTAATGGCAAATTGCTAAATTGCTGTGAATCATCCCTCTGCTCTTTCTTTTTTCCCTTCTCTCACTGCCTTTATCTATCTATCTATCTATCTATCTATCTATATATATATATATATATATATATATATATATATATATATATATATATATATATACTTGCCATATACCACTTAACATATATATATATATATATATATATATATATATATGAGTGTGTGTATGTATGTATGTGCGTGTGTGTGTAAGCGTTTACTCTTTGATATTCATTACGAGTTTCAAACTAAACGATCTTCACTCTGTATAATTCAGAAATCATATAGCAATACCGGTTGAAAACGTTTGATCCACATCATTCAAAACTATTCATTTCTTCAGTACGTTTGCATATTTTATGAATACTACCTTCCACACGACGATGATAGTTATCACTTCTCAAGCAACATATGTCAGATTGTTCACTCTTAGCATGTAACATATTGTAAAGATCGGTGAATGTAGCATATAGTTTTAGTGTTATCACTCAAATCTTCGGTGTTCCAGCCACATCGGTTTGCCCTTGACGTTTCCAAACATTTTGGTTGTTAGGTCGCTATTTATCTTTTCTTGAGCTGGATGTACTGCTTTACTGTTTGCAAGGGTTATATAATAGTGGATAACGTATTAAATCTATCTCTCAACTTTTCCCATGCAGTGTAAATATTGTTACCATTAGCATTAATTAGTTTGTGTTGCTCAGCTATTTTTCTAACTCTTTCATTAGAACCCTTTTCAATTGATTTTATGCATTTGTTATCAACTTGTTCCCTCCACGTAGTGATATCTTCAGACTGATCATCGATCTTTTTTGTACTAAGATTATAATAACAATTGTAGAAAGGCCATAATAGTCTTATCATAAATTTGGTAAAATCTTTACGTGGTTATTGGTGATGCTTAATGTCACGTTGTGTGAGAAAATTTGCTAACAATTCCTACCTTATGTTTACCTCATGTTTATACATGTCTTCTGATTGAATTCGTAATTCAACGTACTTTGGGTAATGTAAATTCGTGTTTTATAATATTACGACTTCAGACCGATTCTCAAACATTGAAACTACCTGTCCGCGCCTTAGCCATTGCGTCACAGCCAAATTCGCGGTTAATTCAAAGAGAACCTTGCTGCGGTGGTGAGAAACTCTGTTTGTTTTGCCATCAGCCATTGATGCCACCGGTCGGCTTAGGCTTACAGACCGGAAAACCCGACATTATAACATATCAGTGCCACTACCCAAGACAGTTTTCAAAGAGCTCAGATCACCGGCATCCAATCAGAACAAAGATAGTCAACTTTTGGGCGGGTTTCTCGCGCAGCCAGACATTATACTGTTACATTCATTTTGGAGGGATCAGTACAGTTTGGAGTGACTTAATAAACATCACATACTCCGAAGGCAAATTGTGTACTCGTAAAAGAGCAGGAAAAAGGAGTTCTAGGAACTTCGGACGAGATTTGGAACAAAGGCTTCTGAGGAAACTTTCCGGGTGGGAAAGGACGCTACCCGAAGATTAGAGAGAGGAGACGACGTGGAGATCAGGGGAGAATAGGCAGATGTACGAAGGCGCAGGGACACGAGAATAGGCAGTAGTAGGAAGGTGCAGGGTATGAGAACAGAAACAAGGGTACCGGAAGTACCAAACGGGAAACAAGACAGAAGTTACAGATGAGTAACATAGAAGGGACACGGGAAAGAAACACTCTCGCCTGTATTTCGCGTGATGAAATAACTAGCAATTTTAATAGGTCTTGTATTGATTGGAAGCAATTGCATCGAAATATTGTCCTGTAATTCTTGAATACCGTGATATAGTTTATTAAATTGTTATACCTTTCACCTTATTATTTTTAATACCTTATACAACTAGACCGTTGGCCTTGCTGACTGGGGGCTCGGAGCTATTTAATTTTTTCATTGTCCGTCCTTCTCCGGTGTTAGTAATAATTCCGCAGGAGGCACGTGACAGTTAAGGTAGTATCAATTGTTTCGCTTGTGGAGAGTTCATTTCTTTTGTTCCTCACTAGGTCGCCTAATAGTTATTTCTATAAACATAATATACGTGATCTGTACTATCTTCTATACATGGAAAACATCTGCAACAATTCCATCATCGTCTGTGATACTGGCATTTGATATGTTAATTTAATTTTTCTCTGTCATTGTTTCTGTAAAACAACCAACAAAAAATGCAACAAACAAAATGAAAACATTTTAACGAAGAGCATAATTTGGCATGGATTCAAGTAAACATTGATGTTATTAATTGGATTTGAAAAATATATTTAATTTCCTGGGAGACCATTGATTGTTATATGCCTATCGTATTGTATATAAAATTATCTCAGAGGAAAGTTCCTTTTGTTTTGTTGTTACCTCTTTGTATATATCAAACTCATTGGTCACCATAATATACTCATAATGATTAATTCGATAGTCCCTTATTACCTTAATCATTTTGATATTCGACATTCAAAACTATTCCATATTTTTGCTGAACATAAGAGAAATTAGATTTTACTAAAGTTTAGCTTGAAAGCAAATATTGTCTTTAACCTGCAAAGATGAATAATGTGAACATGAGAAATGTAAAGATTCAAAAGATTTCTAAACTCGTTTCACAAGTATACAGCCCAGCTTAGTTGTCTGACTGAAGTAACAGAAAATTGGCAACCAGCTTAAAAAAATATTGTTCTTGTTGTGTTTTACCTTGACATTTTAATTTAAAACTCTTTCGTTCAGAATACATTATTTTCTTCACATACGTTCAAGTACGTTCTTGAGCCATAATGGCCCATTTAAATACCTAGAAACATAACTATTGCGTGACATCATCTGCACAAAGAGTCAAAGGGGTCTGACAGATGATAATATAATCATGATGCTGAAAGTCATCATCGGAACCAGTTTTTTTTCTTTTACGTGCACAACTCGCAAAAACTGTCCATAATGATTTTCAAACTTGTGGTTGTTTGGCTTTTGATTATGTGATAGTAAACTTTCAATGAAAATACAAAGATCTTAACTCTCTCGATTTCCAGTCTCAATCAAGCTGTCTCTCGCTTGACTCAGAGAGATATGGAAAGAACTCACTGACAAATATTGATGTACCCCCCCCCCCCCCGATAAAACTAAACAATTGGCAGGAAAATGGTGTGCATATATCACATGGTCATTTATGCTAACATGATTTGTATATTTCAAGAATTCCTGGCAAGTAACTTGACCTTCTGAGATAAAGTTGTAGGGGCTGCAACAAAAAAAAAATCCTTTTGATAACTTTCAGCAGCGAGAGTATATCTCCTTATCGCGAGGACTGCAAAGAAAAAAACCTCTTTTCATAAGTTTCTGATACCAAGGTAAGTCTTCTTTCGCGATGTGGATCAATTTTATAGTTTGTTTTATTTGCAAAATTATTTAATAGAATAACTTTTCAATATCTTTAGCGTAGGTTAGAAGGAGATTAAATTTCACTAAATTTAAAGTTGAAATTTGTTTCAGTCTTGCATCAGTAAGAAAAGACAATTTTATTCAGAACTGCATTTGGAAGAAAACACAGTGGGAATGCAAATTAGATCTGTAAGGATAGACAATGTGACTACGAATAGCAGCTGTAAGGATAGACAATGTGACTAGAAATATCAGCTGTAAGGATAGACAATTTAGACCATTTTAATAAGCAATGCAACCGTATGAATAGACTATTTTAATACCAAATGCAACCGTATGAATAGACCATTTTAGCAAGAATTGAAACCGTCAGAATAGACAACTTTAGTACGAATTGAAACCGTCAGAATAGACAATTTTAGTAAGAATTGCAACTGTAAAAATAGACACTGTGAATAAGAATTCCAACTGTAAGGATAGACAATTTTAATAAGAATTGCAACTGTAAGGATAGACAATGCGAGTACGAATTGCATCTATAAGGATAGACAATTTTAGTTAGAATTGCTATTGTAAGGATAGACAATGTGAATACGAACTGAAGCTTCAAGGATGGAAAATGTGAATATGAACGAGCGAATAAAAGAAAGATTCCAAAACCTTGTACACTGGTATACATGAACAGGAAACTGATCAAACGCCGGTTAAGTGGTTTGACTGAATAAGAGGAAATCTGTCAAAAGTTTAAGAAAATAATCCTCTTATTCTGTTTTACTTCGATGTTTTATTGTAAAACCCTTTAGCTAAATATACTTTAGTCCGCACGACAAACTTAAGAAAATCTTTGAGTCTTAATTGACTTGAATTTGCATATACAGTGACAGCCTTTGCAAAAAGCAACAGTTATTTGCCAGGTGATATTATAAACGAGAAATTAAATGGCAGTATCTGCAACAGGTGCTCGGGCTTATAATGCACGTAATCCACGTGCTTGGTTATTATTCCAAAAGACCAATTATATTGGCTCAAAAATAAATTACTGGCGCTATTTTACTAAATCCTGGTATTGTTATATTTTCCATATTAATGAATGCATATAACTTGCTGACTGTCAATAGTCATTTTCAAACTTGTTACTGTTAAGACTACTGGATAGTTCAGCGTGTTCACATTCAAATTCATAATATCTAATCAACAGTACAGTTACAGTGTTCAATGAGAATAAAACAGGACACTGACTGAAATTTTTAATGAATGTAACTAAAGCATATATTTATTTTAAATTTTAGTTTGTTTGTGTGTGATTTAGATTTTTAACGTAGCCTTAACGGGTTTTCAGTCATATCGCTACGATATCTGCAGTGTGACAGTTTATAGTGATGTTTCGTACTGGGGCATCATGCCACAGACATGTAGCATGATGTCCCACCCAGTCACATTATACTGACACCAAGCCAACCAGTCCTAACACTAACCTCTTAATGCTGAGCGCCAAGCGAGGCAGATGTTAGCATCATTTTTGAGAGTCTTTGGTATGACTCGGCCGTGGTTCGAACCCACGACCTCCAGCATCGGAGGCGGACGCTCTACCACTAGGCCACCGGAGCAGTTGATTTTAATTTTAGTTTGATAGAAATACTTGGAATGATTCACATTTCATACTGTGTCTGCACATACTCTTGATAGTGACATGTAAACAATATATTCAAGCAAGTAGAACCTGAATCAATTAGATGAAATCTTTTGGGATATATCAAGTATCGTTTCATTAATTTATAGAAAATATTAGAAATCCATCAACAGAAGGAAATATTGTCATGGTTTTTAATCACATAACCCAACAAATACTAATATTGAATTACAAGCAGGAAGAAATGAAGAAAGTACCAGGTAACCATATATTTTGAAAATGCTATAAGTGCATACAATTGGAGCTAGATGGTAGATAACTCATGTTATGTATAAAACTATGATCAGCATAAACGTCTTCAATCTCATTTATAACAAATGTTAAATAATTCCGGAACACCACTGTTTTGCAAACCAAGGCGATAATGGATGAAACATATATACAATGTTACTCCTCACTTCAAAAGTATTCACTGCTAAGGGAAAAATAAGAACTTGCCGTAATACATTTCGTGACTTTACATATGACTCGTGGCACAGTGTCATTCAGTATATATTCTGAGAGCAAAGTGTTCTTATTCACGATGTCTCACTTATTTCACGTTTGCTTGTATCGTGTCCATGACTATTTTTATGAGATATATATTCTGATTATATGTTTTTGATTTTAACAATATGTTTACATTTTTTAAGATGTTCTTATATTTATCAACATTTAGGTATGTTATTTACGCCAAAGTACTGTACTACAACTATGTGTAGCGTATTCTTGGAGAAACAGTATGAAGATACTTCTGTAACCTAGATTCATTTAACCTAAATCTCACTTGATTTCCAATCACATTAAAGTAGCATCTCGTGTGACTCTCATCATTATGTCTGAGTCTGAATCTGGCAAATAAATGTAATCAACAGAATAAAAAAATCTGAGTGGCTGATTGTCTTATTCTAAGCTCACCTGACGACAAGGTGAACCATCAAATGCCAGTTTTGGCCTCCACATTATTTCAAGTTTTGGACCAACAACATATTGTCTAAACGAGTCATATAGCTCGAGAGACTGTGACACACACCCACCTCATCTTTCATACTGGATAGGTTAAATGTATTGCTTCCGTTTGTATCAGTATGCAAAAACCAAATTAGAATCAAGTCTTTTGTGCCTGTCTATTAACCGAATCAACATTTGTTTCTCGTATTTACAGAACTATGCTCGACGGACACTCGAACACATCATGATTCAGATTAATGGCAGTGCGATAATGAATTATCATTATCGTCGGTCGTTGTAAATCCATGTACAGCTGAAGTGAACTCTTTATTCAGTTAACAAGAGGGACCTGATCCCAAAAATGCGGCACCAAGGCAGTTTGACATTATATAATGTCCACGATTGTGTACTTGATCGTACCTTGTATATAGCTCAGAAACGAATGTACATTATCAAATCTACCTTGATATGTTTGCGTCATTGGGCAGAGAATTTCCCTTCAAGAGTGTTACCGTTATATTTTTCTTGGATACTTCAACAGAAATATACCATACCTGAATTTATAAAACGCTATATTAATTTCCAATATAATTGTATTTCATTGCAAACCAACATCGTGAAAATCATTGACTGTCAGGTACGTCCAATTAAGAACAGGAAAAGAAGAACACTAGTGAGATTTTATAAAGCAATCTCCTGTGATATATATGCTCTTTGCACTTATCCGTAAATACATTCCACAAGCTCTTACGTCAGTTAAGACAGGTCTCTATGAACTACCTGTGCATACAAAGCGTTAATAACATTTTACAATTCCGATGTTACATTGCTAACTGCCTGTTGTACAAACGTTTGATAGACTCTTCTCATTCATAGGGCTTTCCAACTTACGTGATAGACTGCTAGAACGATACTAGTTTGGAGAAGCTACCTTTAATTACGTCTTGAATCATAACTTTTATTTTTACTTTACAGATAAATGTTTTTACTGGACTCATCCTTTACCAATGTTTGATGTTCGCTTTAACTGCCACCGGCTGTCCTAATACACGTGAATGCACATGCACATTCGACTTAATCGATTGCTCTGGACGAGGTCTGACGAGCATACCAATATTTACAGCCTCAGACACCGTCTTTCAAACACTCCGTCTTGACCTTAACAGACTCAGCTACGTTCTCAATAACTCCTTTTCTGGCCTTAAGGTATCAAATATTCTACTAAACAGAAATAGAATTAACTCCATTGGAACCTTTAATGGAGTTGAGAATCGGCTAAATGAGTTCGATCTGAGTGACAACATCCTACATGTTCTTCCTACGGCTAAGGGGACATTGAATCAGATACGAGATATTGACATATCTTATAGCCTTATCGACCAGACAGATTTTGACAATGGAGATGATGCTCTACGGAGAGTCGGTGACACGTTTTGTGAATTCAGTTTCGGACGTGACGTTCTTGATGAATGGCCACATAACATTCGTCACCTTGCAACATTGAAAACTCCTGATGTTTTGAGTATATGTTTATAGACTCTTTCTCCTGCAGCGTTCCACTGCTTTCAAGGAACCTTGTTAAACTTTCAGATCGAAAAAACGAAGCTAATTGCTTTCCCTGTGGCTTTGTCCAGAATCATTTACTCTGAGAGACTAAACTTTGATCACAACCATTTCATAGAACACGCTGAAATTCTTGTTCCCGCTTTCTCCTCGGCGATCGTGAGACATTTGACAGATCTTACTCTCAAGGATGACAGAATCACCGTGTTTCCCAATATCCTGAGGCATCTGCAACAAGTGCGCAGACTCAGTCTCGAAGGTAACAAACTCGATGTTATTGGCGATAATTCTATCCAAATCATCGAATCAAGCAACGTGGAAGACCTGAGCTTGAGGAATTGCAGCCTAAATCGTATCCCAGGTGTTATTTGTCGTATGAGAATTCTTCGTATACTGGACCTCTCGAAAAACTACATCGGTACTTTTGAGCGGAACGATTTTACAAACATGAGTCGGATCACGAACCTTACCGTATTCGACAATCCACTGGATTACATTTCTCCATACACCATGTTGAGGGAAATGCCTACGGCAATCGAGAACACCCCTTCCCTAAGAGACATCATCCTTCCAAGAGACCAGATCATGAGTACATGTGATCTCGAGTGGCTGAGAATGTATATGGACAGATACGGACACCAACTACACATTCAAGGCACGTGCGAAACCATCATATCCGAAATTCAAAACTATCTGAATACCTTCATCGATGTGTCCAAATTATTATGGTGGTTAAGGGACATATTCATCTTTTTCCTTTTGCATTAACCGAATACAGCCATAGTTGATAGTGAAGAGTATTTTTAAGTTTGATAGGGTAACATTTTCATGTGGTTTTTCTTCATTAGAAATTTATTCTTACGGGACATATGCATCCTAATAATGTTTGCCTTACCTGAACACCTTTACCATTTAAAGAGAAATGTTTAGCTTACCTGAATACCTTTACTATTTAAAGATAAATCTTTGTTTAAACTAGGTTGTAGAATAGTCATGAAAACGCATGAATGATTTGTTTTCAATTTGCCATTAAATTGAAAAGCAAGCATACTGCTCTGTTATCTTTAAATATGAGATATGAAAACTGATAGCGACAAATTCATGTATAAATAAAAAACTAATATTCTCCTGTAGAATCCAGGGATAGCACTTTCCGTTCTGTCTGGTGTATATTTATAATTCTCCTAATTAATCCTACATACTTTGATTTCTTTCATAGGAATCCGAAATGACTGTGTAGACAGATGAGAATTAATTATTGAGTGGTCATGCGAGTGTCTGCTACACACGAGTGCATATGACCCCGATTAAGTTTGGTGATGTGTGCTTAGTCGTGATGGAATATGGGCTGGTGTGTGCAGGCAAGGCGATGGGAGCCGTTTACCCGCGGACCTGGGTTTGAATCTCCGTAGAGTACGAATTTAAAATTCTCTAACCTGTATGAGAGTATCATTTGTTATATATATATATATATATATATATATATATATATATATATATATATATAATTTCGTCAATATAAATTGAAAGACTTTATTTTTATTTTTTGCCAGACAAGGCCTTTCCAGCAAAGACTGAATGGAAGTACATTACAGGATTATATGGAACACATTACAGGATTATATGGAACACATTACAGGATTATATGGAACACATTACAGGATTATATGGAACACATTACATGATTATATGGAACACATTACAGGATTATATGGAACACATTACATGATTATATGGAACACATTACAGGATTATATGGAACACATTACAGGATTATATGGAACACATTACAGGATTATATGGAACACATTACAGGATTATATGGAACATATTACATGATTATATGGAACACCATAAATGAATATGAGAATAATCAATTTAAGCACATATGTATTAACGATTCCTCTTTCCAGAGATTTAAAAAAATACATCATTGTATTGTGTTGAGGCAGATTCTAAGGTCTTACAAATAGCTTAAACTGGTAAGTATGAACTCCATACAGTATGATATTTCATAATTGTCTACATTGCAATACTTTGTACACTGACGGTATTGATCTTATGCTGATCGAAAACACAAATAATGAGGGGTCCATTGTATCAATAATTTTGATATACTGCTTGGTGCATAGCTTCATAATATATTGGACGAAGAATTTGTTTTAGCGCTTAATGAGATAAGAGTTCTCATACCCATGTGGACTGAGTGACTTTGAGTTAGAAATCTTATGGTTTAAAGTGCAATGATTTAAACAAAATTGTAAAAGAAATCGTTTACAGTAATAGTAACAATTTTTTTAAAAAAAGAATCGGTTCCTAAATATGAAAGTCATTCCTCATTTAAGAAGAGTGCTTACGGGGAGGAAATATTTTTGAAATTAATTTAAAATCATAAAATCAAATATCGCAGAAGGGAATTGCGTACGTACGTAAGAAAACGAGATCTGTATAGTCTTGATTTTATCATAAGAACTCGCTCCGTACTCGCTCTACGTCACGTCATCTCAACAGTCAACCAAATAACCTTTTTAAAATATTTGGCGAAGCCTCGTTCTAGCACTTGAGGCAAAACACATTTTACTACCATGCTTTAGCTTTAATAGAGGTCTCAGGGAATCACGAGAGAGTCTTATTGAACGAAAGTACAACGATATAGTTTTTGTGCTAAAGCGACATCGAAGTTTAAAAACAATTAATGCATAAATAGGAAATATCTAAACATAAACAACAGAGAAGATATGATTAAAATTTTTCAAATAGTTTTACAGTTTGGAGCATTCTCACATTTTTCAGTGGAAAGTAAGTCAGAGCCAACGTATTGGGTTTTCCTGATTTTGATGACATCACAGATGAAGAATACATTACTTTTGAAAAACAATATCTTTAACAATATTTTATAATTTTTGATTATTATTTTAAAGCAAATACATATTGTATATATCATCGAATAATTACTGAAAAAACAGATGGCTAAATATAGTTTTTAAATAGTGTCAACTTGAGATTTCTGTAAAAGAATGAACAAGAAAAATGTCAAATTTTATTTGCATAATTTAAATTCCAATGTTCAGTGTTACTACAAATAGTTATCTGAATGAGTAGCAGAGAGGTTGAACAGAATATTTGCTTGGATTGTTACTTTCTAAAACAAATTATGGTCTCAATAGTCAATAACGATAAATTCCCACCAATTGGGTTACTTCATTTTTGACCTTCGTTGTGTGTTTGTTTACTCACCTAGACAATCTACTTATTATTCGCACCCCCTCTGCTGCTCTGGTTTTAATCCAAAGATTTATCAAGACCTATACGATACCTCGACCTAGGATCATGTAAATTTATTGTGATAAATCTATGTGGGTAGCTTGCGCCGCTGAAAAAAGTTTTTGAACTTAATCATGTCCATGTTCCGTGAACACCAAGTCTGATGAATGTTTCGCAGAGTATGTGTATCGACTCCATTAAACACAACAAAAATATTACAGTTATCTCTGATCTCATTAGGTATTTGTGTATAGCGCTGGGTAGCATTAATCACGTCGGTATTTTTGTGTCTGACTCGAGAACATTTCCGAGCTGGATTTGATTGTTTGTTCAGCATCACATCATGATATACTACTAGGTTATTAATAAGTCCATCAAGATCATCTACAGATGGCGCTTCAGCAATATTGGTAATAAAATCAATAATATCGTTACAGTCTTCATCCAACAACTTCGGATTTTCATTAAAATCTTTAAGTACTTCATAACATCTCTGATCATCTACAAATGGCGCTACTAAATATAACCTTTCCCACTTGAGCGATCTCATTATCAGATTAAGCAAAAATTGCGTCTTACCAGACCCAGATGGACCAATTATTATCATCATGATAGAATTCGGTGGCGCTGGATGATGCTTGACTGGCTCCTGCTTTCGTGTTGCTAAGAAGTCAATTATATCCATATGATAAATAATATGAATTTATATTCCGGTCGATGTAGAGCACCCACCCCCTCCAGTGGATTAACAACAATAATAACAACAAAATATAAAAAGCGTGCACTTACAGGCAAGTGTGTGAGATGTGGTACAAAAAATACAAATTCATTTCGTCTCGCCTGATGACAGGCGGTGATATTGCTGCTTTACTGAGAAAATTACCACGAACTCCATGGGCTAAATACCCTGGTGAGAAACATTTTCCTGGATATAACTGCTGTGGTCCTGGAACCTGACTTGATGTTCGACTTGACGAACGAGACCTAGCAAGACCTGGAGAGTATCCAATAAATGCGATTGATCAATCGTGTCACGCGTATAAAAGCAAATACTTACAACAACGACATATTGCAGAAGTGAAGTTGATTCATGCGTTAAATTCTATAAATAATAAATCTCTCAGAGACTTCCTGGTAAAATCTGCGATGAAAGGTAAACTGATGTTAGGGGCTGGTAATTAATCAACTGATTATTATCATAATGGAATCGATTTATCATAGTCCCAAGGGATATTGAAGAGGCAGAGCTGCGATTAGTAAACTTGCCGATGCAGCAAATGTTTCACGTTCTGTTTCTGAAAATTGGTTAGCAGGACAGGCAATATGGCAAATGTATCTACGTCCACCAACAAAAATCCAGTACGCGTATTTTGATGTCAGCACTCCCAATGAAGTTCATCAAGCAGATATTTTGTTTTTACCACACGATGCTATTAAAAATGGTAGACGTCAATCACGCACATACAAATAAGCGTTAACTGTTGTTGATGTTGCAAGTAGATATAAAGAAGCCGAACCACTATCAGCAAAAACAGCAACTGAAATTGCATCTACGTTTGAACGAATTTATCAACGGGGGGGGTCTAAGATGGCTACAATTATTACAGGTTGATCCTGGCAAAGAATTTCTTGGTGCAGTATCATCTCTGATGAAAAAACATAATGTCAAAATCAGACGAGGACACACTGCAATTCATCCCGATCAGGCAATCATTGAAAGATTTAATTGAACACTTGCTGAGAGATTATTTGGATACCAGTCTGCGAAGGAAATCTTTCAGGCAGACAAGAGATCTCATGAATGTGTTCCAAGATTACCAAGTGTAATAGCTGCGTTAAATAATGAAATTACTCGTGCAACTACCATAAAACCCATTAATGCAATTACAAAAAATGCACACACCAATACAACGACATGACGTTTCAAAACAACCAATACTAGTTATGTGACTGTAAGATATTTATATGAACCTGGTGAACTTGAAGGGGGTAAAAAAAGAGCAACTGATCCTATCTGGAGTGTGACCACACATACAATTTTCAGCGTGGTTAGATCCACGGGTAGACCTGCAATCTACAGACTAGATTCAACTGCTCCTCAACTTGGATTTGTACGTGAACAATTGCAAGTAATTCCTGAAGACACACAATTACCACCGCGTTCACTTTTGTAAACTGGCGCCCCGAGGTCGATTACTCTCAAGACAGGTCAGCATCATATTTTCGCGCGTGTGACCAAGACTACTTTTAATTCTATCTACGGTAAACGGTCTTGGATTATTATTCTAATACTGCCACAACATTACTGTGTTACAACTTGCACAATGATTATTCTGTCGTTGTTTCAGTGTCATAATAAATTCAGCATCAATATCAAAATCGCGATTTTTTTTTTTTGGTCATATTATTTATAACCAGATAATTTTTTCTTCACAACTTCGTCCTTGACATCGTCAATGTCTACATCATCATTGTCTATGACAACCCTCCGCAGCTGAGATATTCTTCTTACTCAAGACACTGCGAGATAAACTAAATTTGACCATTCGATGCGATCATCGATAATCCAAATATTTGTATCAGAAATAGTTAATCCTTGTGACTAATGAATCGTTATAGCGTATCCTAGTGTCCACGGAATTTCTTCCATCGTTAACGCGCTCTCAACATCATCAACAGGAACTAAAACAATATCATTTAGTACAAGAATTTGTTTCTCATTAATTCCTGGAATTTCAACTTCAATATTGTGTCGTCGCGCATCCGCTGGGCGATAACATAAGTGTACAGGTAGATCTGAAAACTTTTCTTTGTGTAACAGAAATAATTTCTCTTGCAGTGTATCACGAACTATCATTCTAGTTGCAACTATCAAATCAGCAGTCCTCCATAAATTCCAAAAATTACTCATCAGAGTTTCTGGAATTATTTCACGCATTATCTCACTCTGTATTCTATCTGGCTGCAGTCTGATTAACTTTTTAAATTCTTTCATTGGTTCATCAATAGCTCTATGGTCATCAGTTATTTCCTCGTAATAATCTACGAATGTTTTTAACTATTCATGCGGAGACTGTCCAACAAAAGGTGGTTGTTGACCATTATCACCACACATTATCACAGCAGTATTTTTTGTCCATAACCAATCAAGAAATATTTTTAATACTTCCAGTGATACCGTACAAATTTCATCCCTGATAATAATTCCAGGAACGTATTTTTCACCCATTCGGTCGGGAGTCTCCGCACCATGTGAAAAAACTATGATAGGTTTGAGATTTTACTCCACGTTTATTCATTTCTCTGGCGAGTCTATGTGTAGGTGTCAAAACGATCATATCTGAACAGTTGTTTAGAAATAATTCAATCATACGCGTTGTTTTACCAGAACTACCACACCCATTGAGATAAACGGTGTTATGTCTGGCCACAGGATCATAAACAGATGGTGCTGATGATTTTGATATTTGATTATTATTCTTGTAATATATTTTCTTGATTTCAACGTCGGCGGATTCAGAATGACCAAGTATATTTTCTTGTTTTATTCTCCATTCACCCCAGGATTCATTAACGCCAAGTAATGGTTTTAACAAATCAGTATATATTTTATTTATATAAAATGAATCCGTGGGGACTCTAACTGCTATCAGAGGAAATCAGTTTATCATTGATAAGAAATTTATCGAAACGTACGTGACCATCGAAGATCTTAAATGAGTAAACTGCGATGACTCACCATCAATAGCTCACAATTGTACCTAATTTAGTTCCTTCTGACAAATAAGCATTACTTCGACTTATAAATGTACCTTTCTCTGTTGTATCAGCAATTATAAAATCGAGTTCAGCATCGTCCATAATTAATCTTGTACAATGTCGTTTATGATCACATGAACTACCCTGAGTAAATTTACCGATTATTTTTCTGCCGAGATCTTTTGCGACTTTATTTTCTTAATCAATCGCATCAGGATTTTCATCACCTGACTCTGTCAGGGAATATTTGTTTTGTTGTGGCAACCAAACTTGTTTCTGCGGACGATATGATATATTTGCTTCACTTACAACCAACGATATCAATATCGCTACATCAAGCATGTATCGTAATAGTACTATTGGAGCTCAATGTTCTTCTGAGAAATGTCTTCCAAACCACGCATAAACAATCGGATGCAGATTTTCCGTAAATTCGAATGACTCTATACAGGCAAATCCAGTTAAATCAAAATCTGATAAGGAACTATTTATCGCCACCCTCGTCATTTCGTGTGTTGGATGTCCAAATCTTTTAAAGTATTCAGAACACTCTCCGTATCCAAGAAAACTTCCAGGATAACATGCTACCATATCAACCGAAATAACATTCCTATAATCGTATTTAGTATTCCACAATCCGCCGTGTCCGTATTCGATGCAGCTACGTTGAATATCAACAAGAAATTCCGATCTTGTCGGTGACCATGAATTCTTCTTTTGAGCAGCATGTGCAACAACTGATGGAACGGTAAAACAATTATTCATTAATTGTTCAACTTCTGACTCTGTCAAGATATTGTCAGGAGTATATATTAATGCAATTTTTTCATTTCTTCGTGGAGTGATTCTGCAAGGTAAACTGATCATACACAGATTCTGAACTCTGAAACAACTATACGGATACAGGGTCACTTTAACTAATATTTCTGATAAAATCAAAGATATAATCATTATAAAATTTAACTGTTCGATCTCGTGGAAATATTGTTACTGCCGGAGTCCATGCATGTGCGTTATGATCAACAATTGTTATCGGGGTTCCTCTTGATTCATATTTTGATTTATACAAAATATCTCCGGTTAGTGTTTTTATCAGATGGTTCCAGTATAAATATTTCTTCGGCATCTTTATTTAATATGATAGGTACGGTTTCAGAAAAATCATCAGTTGAATAACGCGATGGATACGTGTTAAAAATCCTAAATTTTGTAGAGCTGAACACTGATAGCCTGTACACACCAGTAACCTTCGCGGTATGTCTGATAGTGTTATTTTGCTGTGACCATGTTGATGATCCTGATGATATTGTGTATACCACATTGACGATCTGCTTGTGAGGAATTTTAACGAGATTAGTGTTTTCAACGATATCAGGAATTCCACTGACAATATCGTTGACTCTCGCATTAATATCAGAAAGTTTAATATCAACAACCGCAGGACTTCCAAAAAATTCATTAATGGCTCTGTTTATATTTCTACGAAAATTTAGAAACGTTTGTACGTGATTAGAAAATTCAGTTCTAAATACAATCATTCCATCGTTGATTGTCGTCAACGAAGTTTTCATCGGTATGTTGCTATCGTCGACGTATTTCTTCGTTGCAGCGTCAAAATCTGATTCTGGTGTTCTGAGATTATTAATTCCATTGTTTCTTATGTCGAGGAATGTTCGCATCATACCACCGTTAACTGATATGAACTTGGATTCTTGATCATCGACTTTTTTATTTGTTGCTGCGTCTGTGGGTATAACTTGGTCTCCTACGTGGGTAATTTTGTTTTGTTTCACGACAATATAACCAGTGAATGCATCCCCGGTTTTCTTAGCATAATTGTTGATTGAATTTCCAGAATCTTGTATTCTACCGTTTTCATCAAATACAACAATATTGTCTTTGAGCGCGTTTGTAATTCGTACAAGGATATCTGTCAACGGAATATTACTTGATTTTAATCGTCCTTCTTTATCCTGAAAAATAACGACCTCATTACTATCTACACTTGCAAGATTTAAAAGATCATCGATTTCATTCCTGAGCTGATCAAGAGTTGCATACTTAGATAAATCACCTGTTTGTTGGCTTTTAGTCTTAGCTGATCTTCCGTAAATATCTACCATTATATTTACTAATACCTTTTTAAAACGTCGGACGACGATGTATACTCGTGCACGACTTTATGAGGTAGTGTTGTTGATAAGCAACGTCTCTGATAGACGCTCCGGTATCTTTAACTGTTTCCGCCCATTCATTTATTTTTTTACGTCTTAGATCAGTTAACCCTTTTCCACGCATCGCGTTTGTGAAGTGTTCTATAATTCGCTCGGCTACACAATTTATCCTTGACTCTGTCAAGGACAGTTTCATCGAGTTTAGATCATCAACACTATGTTTATCATTTAGCGGATATAACGCATAAACAACTGCAGTCACAGGATACGCTCGTTCATAAAATGGTTTGTCAATACCAGTTATTTTTGTGTTGGTAATGTTGAATACCAGATTGGTGTATTGAGATTATTAACATATTTAAAAAATTCCTTTGCTGGTGCCAACCCAAAGGAATCGAAATAAACAACTGCACGTGGATCAATCGTGTATGAAACCCAATGAGTACCCGGACCAGAGTTTTTATCAAGATTTACGATACCGGTTTCAAATTTATTTGGTTTGTGCGGTAATTGATCACGCATAAAAACACCTCTGAAATTTTTTATGTTTAGTTGCTTAGCAGCATCAAGTAAATCAAAATTGGACATGGGGTGAATCAACGAAGTGTCCCTGGCAGTCTAAAACCCTTTCCGTACCGAGTTCCTGGCAGTCTTAAACCATTTCCTTTTTTTCATTCCTTTTCCTGTTGCTTTCTTTAGTGCCAACCCAACAGCAATTCCAACAGCGCCTAATGCAGCTGCTTTTGCAACGGCTGGAGCTGAAGTCGTTATCAATGCTGGTATAGCTGCGAGAAGTGGAAATATACCACCCGTTTTAGCGATATCTTTAATGGCTTCCGCAGAAAGATTAAGTCGTTTACCCTTCTTTGATCGTTTGGCTTCATTGAAGTGCCTGAGTTGACGTTCTGACAATGATGGTTTATTTGAACGACCTTGAATTTGTTCTCGCTTTAGTGACATTTGTATTCCACAATTCTCTTTTGATACTCATTGTAGTTTTTTAATCTGACCAGGAGTCAGGCTGACACTAACATGATGATATGACAGTTATAGTTATCATTTTGATTTTAAATTCCTAATAAAATCAGGAGATCTAATTACATGTTTTCGACTAGGGCATCAATGACTCTCATTCGACCACCAACACCTTCAAGTAGCATTGTTTTATCCGAGGGTATGACAGCGATTGCTCTGTAATTAGCAATTGCTCCTCGCGCCACACGAGCTCGAACGTGTATATCAACGACAGATTGTCTGAATAAATCCAAGTGTTCCAGTGAGAAATAATAGTTTGGATACAGCGTTGTAAAATCGAACTGTGATATTTGTAAGCCAGAATCAACATTTTGATCACGCCCCATGAATGACATTAAACGATGATATACACTCGCTACATGATTTTGATCAAAATTTAACAAAATATCCTCAGCTGGTTCTTGATGTCCATTTATCCTCATAGAAACCTCACTAACCCCAAGTTTGTCAAATATTATTATACTACGCGTGTGTGAGTTTATTCGTGCAGTATCTTGAAGAGCAATAAATATATGTCGAGGCGCAGAGACACCTTGAAGTGATACTATTTGCCATGTGAATAAACCATTAACGTTGCTTTGAATAATATCTGTGGTCATGACAACGTTGATTTACCACCTTGATTCATACAAGAAAGTAAATGTTCTTCCTCAGGTATTGTTGGAGTCATTGCTAGCATCCACAATAAAAGTTTTGTCAGAATTGCTTTACTAGCATCACCAGCAGGTCGCCATATTGCATCATCGTCTGTAGCTTTTCGCACGAGTACAACTGTATGCGTGGCTCCGAAAATGACCTTTCTAACATTTCTACAAAATCCAAAGATATGTGTCAGTGGAATTAAACATAAAATTCTCTTACTTCCATCATCTTTCAGCATTGATCGACGTGCCCTAAATCCTAAATTAAAATCTGGGTCAACATTAATAATCATATTTTGCACATCCACGTCGGCGTTTCAGGCAAAGTTTCTTGGGCGTCCTATTTCATATGTCTATATTCGGGAGAATCAGAAGTAGCCTTATGAAACATCATTGATGGACCGGCCGATCTTGAATAATCATCACTGTATCTTGCGAGTCCAAGTATCGAAGTGGCAACGTCGACGTCTTTCTGGATTGATTCAATATTTTTTTCCGTCAATCATGTACGTAGCACAGTCAAACAACGCCATAATGCCATTATTAACAAAACCAACACTAACATCATCTCCATATTCAGTATTATATGTTTTCAGAATTTTACCTTCTACCTCAATAAATGCTTCAGCGGATAAGAAATATCTGCTTGTACCCTGAACTTGCACCTCAGTTCGCCCACGCTGATTTGGCTGTCGTGCGTCATACGAATAATACTGATATACATCTTTGAGTACTGGTGCAATCCATGTCAAATGCTGGATCAGATACACGTTTGAACATCTTTATTATATTTACTATCGTCTAACGCGAAAACCACTTCCTGCTATCAAACTAGCAGTTATATATTTTTCTTTTTCACCAGCTAACTCTGCTACGTTTTGATTTGCAGCTTGATTTATTATTTTACTAACACTTGCAGGCATCACTTCAGTGCTGGGTAATTTTACTGGCTGAGGTTTTCGTCGTATCAATCGTGCTAGTCTGTCTTTGATTGCTGAGAATGCTTTGCTGGCAATATCACCAACAGCACCAATAGCAACAACAGCACCAATACCTTTTTTTACAAACAACATCAATAGCTTTCATTCCCAGTTGTTTTATAATCACTGTGTAATAATCATCAACGATTTTATCAATGAGGGATCGATAAATATTAATATCCATGATACCACCTGTAAATAATATTTGACAAATAGCAGCTGCTTCATTAATGATTTCTGGGGAATTATTACCAGCTCGTTTTCCTCCAATGAGGATTTCTAATCGATCAACATCGGCAAGGACGTTATTGGGACACGGAGTAATAAGACCACTTCCCCTGGTGCCTGAACCAATGCCACTTCCAGTTGCGCCGGAAGGTCTTGCCATTCTTCTTTCTCACTTGTTATTGGATTAGTTATGTTTTGTTGTTGTAAAAAATATCTTTTTATCTCATCGTTAAACTCCATATATCTTGGATCGTCATTTCTGACCTGATCAACTCCGTATCGTATGCGATATGTCCATTTGTTCCAGTCATCACGGCTTATAAAACGACCACGGTGCTCTGGTTTCAGAAATTGTTCTTTATTATTATAACTTTTCGCGGTACTCACAGCTAAATGTTGTATGTTTCTGTCTCTCATAATATCATTAATACTTTCTATGGTAAATTTATCAATCGGCGTAACTCTAGCTTTTGCTTGTTTTGGCGTAACAAGATCTCTAACATCACCGACCTCCTCACGAACTTTATCAACACTCTCAAGTACTTGTTGTACTTCTTCCTGTAATTTTGGTTGAGCAGCAGCTATTTCAGCCGGAAACTCTCTTAGAATCTTTTTTGTTTTCTTAGTTCGCTCTGCTATTTTTCCAGTTGCTTCAGCGGTTTTCTCCAAAGCGGTAAGAAGACCTTTAGTAGTCTTTGTAATAGGTTTAAACAATTCTTCTGCACCTTCCGCAAATCCTTCTTTAAATTCCTGGCGCGCATGTAGTTGTTGCTTGACAGAATCACGGACGGGTAGATATTTTTTGATTGCATCTAGTCGCTTTCGAGCTAATCGTGCTGAATTTTCTTCTCCAATCATTATTGATATAATAGTTATCTAATTACAGCAGCAGAGAGGGTACGAATAATAAGTAGATTGTCTAGGTGAGTAAACAAACACACAACGAAGGTCAAAAATGAAGTAACCCAATTGGTGGGTCCTATAGTTGTTGACTATTGAGACCATAATTTGTTTTAAAAAGTAACAATCCAAGCAAATATTCTGTTCACCCTCTCTGCTGCTGAATGTGTAGCACAATCGTTCGCTTCTATCAAAAATATTGCAACATAATTGTCTTTAACCTATTTTATAAGAAATCGTTCCTGTTTTAAAACGTCTTTAATCCTTCCATGACATTATCACAACTATGAATATTAATGAGCTTAACCGAAGTTATATCCCCTGAAGTTTTTTAATATTAAAATATATCTAGATTTTCTTAACCGAGTTTGATGGAATTTTCACTATCGTTTAATGTTGTGGGGTCATCCTTTTTTAATTAGAGTTATTTTAAATTTCACTTTCATTTTAAATGTTTGAAAGTCATACAACTTACTTGGTAACCATGTTCCACTGAATACACTTTATGTCACTGAGGTCTTCTTTCAACCGAAATATGATGGCGTGCTAAACATTTGTAAATCTTTGATTTAAATAGTTTTCCCATGATAGTGTACGATCCATATTGCATTCAGTTTCTGATTATAAATGTCAGGTAATGTCAGGTAACATCTTTTGTGCCCATTCCCACTATCTCCACTTCATATATTTCTTGTTGTATTTCAAGTTTACGTTTATTTCCAATGACATGCATACATACATACATACATACATACATACATACATACATACATACATATTTTTAGAGCGAGAATGTTTGTACTCTTGAAGAACACAGGGTTTTTATTTTGACTTTTACCTTTTCGGCATTTGTTTCACATCAGTGTTAATTTTAATATTACTTTTACCCTTTTGGCAGTTGTTTTACATTGGTGAAAAGGTGATGCTTTCCTTATATCCTTAAATATAAAAACTTCCACGATTATTAGCCAAGGAAATGGCTACATGAAAAAAGATGATAATGCGAAAGTAATCTTTCAACTTTGACTCTTCGTTACCAAAGTCTAAAACACTCGTTTCTGTCAAATGAGCAGTCCTTAAATCCATTGATGCAATGTTGTGATTGTAGTTCGTGATGTAGATGCAGACATGCTGGTTTATGTCGAGTTCCCGAATCAACTGGATTATGTTCATTAAAGTAGGGAGAAAATCTTGAATCATTGATATTAAGTGAATTCTTCAGCAGGCAAGGATCATAGTTATCGAACTTCCATGTAGTAAATTTTAATGGATATGTTACGACCACGGAGATTCGTTGACGACCCAGAGTGGAGATCTTTGCGGTCGATTTGGATCCGGGTTATCAAATACGACCCAACTACAAGCATCCAAGACATGATCATGCTTGATGTTAGTGTAAAGTTTGTCAATATTTATTGTAAGTAGAATACAGCTTTAATGGGGTTAATTTTCTCTCAATCCAGTAAATCGTTTGTATCTTTAATATGTGAAAACTCTTCAAGAGCCAAAGAGTTTTCACTTGAACAATATGAAACAATGGACCTATCTGGTGGAACTACCCTTTGTACAGGCAGTTTTCCTCAGGATTTGGAATTTTCCGTAGAAGATAAAAATACCTTGGCCCTGAATTATTCGAAATTAAGCAGTACAGTTCCTTTTAATCCAAAATACTGTTTTCATGTAACGTGTCAAGTTGACGTCTGATTTCCAAAGTATCATGATCAATTAGTTTTGAAAGGAATTAAAACAATTTCAAATTATTTAACTTTGGCTGCGATTTTAAAATATATTCATCGCATCCTACGACAGAAGATGTGTTTCCTTTATCTGCCTTCTTTATTAAAAAAGAGTGGTTCTGTGATAAATTTTGCAAAGCACAAAATTCTGATATATTCAAATTGGAATTTTGCATGAAAGCCTAAACAATACTTTTGTATCTGATGCCAGGAATGCAATCGCGTAATCATCCGGTACAGAAGAAGGTTGTCAACTGGATTTTACCTGAATTAAATTCACGAGGCTGCTTATTTTTTTTTTTCTGAGTTTCCAAATAGATGAAGTGAAAAGGTTTACTTAATTTGTTATATCATCATTCGAATTGTTTATATTGTATGTTGTCGGTAAAAAATTTAAACATTTTGAAAGAAAGCAAACTGTGCACTTTGTCATAAGGTGACATTTAGAAAGACTTACTTCTGACAATCTGAGTCCGGGCTGCAAGCCAATAAAACGTGTACCCCATTGCAGAGTGTATGTAGCCGCAGTCTTAACCATCCAGTGTATCTTGTCAGTGTATGCAATGAGCTCAGAGCCTTCTAGTCCAGGCGTAAAATCGAAGTTTTGGGAAATAACGAAAATTAGCATTTTGTAGTTCCTGCGTTGTTTAAACGAAAGCCTTGTAGAGTAGTTTGCCAGCTGAAGACAAAATGATTTTCGCACAGAGAAACTCCTGTTTTGCCAAAATACTCCAAGTTTGTGAAGTTCTGCAGTGATAGTCCAAGCACCAGTCTTTCTACTGCCATTAATTATAATGTCTGCAATTAATTACAATTACGTTTTTAGGCTTCCGTTTGCTGCTCTGACGTCTTGTTAGGCTCTGTATCTTAATACAAGAAAAATATTCTCTCTGCGCGTTACTGTGGAGATGAATGTAGTGTACTGTTTGAACTTTCAAATCAGTATACAGGTGCAACCGAAAGAAATTTACGCGTTTGGACGGAAAAGTATTTTTCAAACATAAGACTGCAGCGCCACAGAACATCTGTCTAAACATTTCAGTAGAAGCCGTAAAAAGATCATTTGAGTACAAGCTGTAGAAAAGATCATTTCAATACAAGCTGTATGCATGATTTTTTCAGTACAAGCTGTAGAAAATATCACTTAAGCACAAGCTATAGAAACGATCATTGGAGACCGAATGGTGATGAAAACATCAGCGGAATGAAGAAAAAGAGAAATTATACTTGGTTAATGTTAGGAATTGTTATGTATATTAATTTAATTGTTTGTTTGTTAGTTCTAATTTTTTATTCTATTACATGCTATGGTAATGTAACATTGTTTACTGGACTTGACCTTGTCCAGAATTGAGTTAAGTTCTGTTTGACCTGATTGACTTTTCTTTATTTTTTTATTTCATTGACATAAACAACTAATAATATAAGCATTGTATCTAGTTGCTGACCTTGATCCAAAATCAATGACAGATTTGGTAAACAACTTTTTATTTAATTTGTTTATCTTTCTCAGGGTAAGAATCATTAAGTTGAGCCAAGGTCATACCTGGACTACGTGATACGTGATATTAAGCATATGTCAATTAGTAACAAACTTCTATTTTTTCCAGAAGCATGAACTTTTGACCTTCATCTGGGATCTGTGTTGCGTCTTAATTAGTCGTATAACTGATGTTTTGATAAAGGTTTATTATGTTGGGCTTACAACACTTGACACCTTATGTTGTATTATGTTGTAACATGTTTAGGCTGAATTTTATTTTCTTCAAATTATTGAATTCAAGTGATTATTTTCCCTGGAAATACAAAAGTGTTCTGACAAAATTCTTGGATAAAGTCTTTTATTGGAATTTGTACTGAATTCAAAACTCAAATAATATTTTCTGTCAAACGTGCACAGAAGACAACATAACAAATGGTATTGTAAATGAATAATATATAATCAAAACAAAATATCAGTGAAATTATTGTCATGAACACGATCATAAATGTGTAGAGTAAATTAAAATAGCAACATGTATTTTGAAATAACTGTCAACCAATCGAAATTATTACTATTGACGCAAGAAAGCATGAATCGAAGGGCAAGATAAAAATTTTTGTCTGCCATTTTCCATTCTGTAGACCACTGATTCGTATATAAGTATTCACTTACGAATCAGAGATGTTTTAACACCATTTATGATAGTGTATCCTTGTGTAAAGCAATGAAATAATGAAGGATCAAGGAAAGAAAGAAAAGTAAGAAAATATTCTGGCATAGAGTTGACGAGGAAGTTAGTAATAGAGGATCTCAAAAGGGTAATGATTTAATATTGAATTTAATGAAACGAGTTGAATAATGTCCAGCTTTTGAGAGCCTTGGCGAACAAAAGCTGACATTATTCAACGAGTTTCATAAATTTAATATTAAATCATTACACATTTGAGATTCTTTTTATCACATAGCTTTTATTTCAGTGGAAATTATTTAGATAGAAAAAAGAACTAATAATTTCGTTCATTCTGACAGACGGTGCACCTTTCATTTGTTGTGCATAAAATATAGTCCCAAGCAAAATTGAACTGGTAAAAGTAGATTGTACTTTTTTACAAACTATAAATCAATGAAAAAGCTTCCATCCGAATAAACAGAATATTTTATAACGACAAACTCATTTTTCAAAACAGAATGATCAATGCGATGTGATGCCACATTGTTTGATACGGTACACTGAAGGCCTAGAGTACATGTTTACCCTATAATGTCACTTTCAGAACTAAACATTACATTGTTGCGATTTTCATGTGAAATAGGATTACTGGATGCAAAAATTCCCACATTTACTGCAATGCATTTGTGACCGGATATTTGCAGTATTTGATTTGGAACAATAGACTATACAGAAGACGGAAACAAATTTCTTTCTGAGTTAGATTTGCATCCCATATATACTGCGTAATGATGCTGTGGTTGGATAAAGTTCTGTCAATTAGGAGATCCATTTATGTCCAGATTCTTCTGTGAACAGAGGTGAATTTATTTACTTCTGTAAATTAACATTTAAACCACGCTTGTATATACGGTGGATTCTATATCTATGTTACAGATATACCGCCCCCCCCCCCCCGCTACCCGCTATCAAATAAGCAATGCCCTTAGTTTTACTTCTTATTGTTGTTCTTGTCTTGTAGTTTTACGCCATTTTTCTTATGATGATATTGTTATACATGACATAACAAACCCTTGTGGGGGTAACATATCCATATTCAGACAGGCGAGATAATTTTTCCTCAGTTTTCTTTTGGCGAGTCGAGTTAAAAAATGGCCGCCAAAAATGTTCATTCAAAACAAAACATTCCAGAAGGCGGGGTTATAAAGGTTTTCCCACGATCCCAGCCAATCAGTAAAGAAGGTACTCTCATGGACTTATTCGGACCAATCAAAATCACATAAAGTGATATTTTAACGTGTGGCAATATCAAAAATATGAAACTGCACATACTATAGGAAAACTATACCTACTATGTGATAAAGTTGTATATAACATGAAGTGCAACATTGATCAAGGAAAGTGACTCTTCTATGTCTATGTCTTATCGCGAGGCAGTTATTTCCCTTAAACCTGAAAGGCTCCGAACTATTGCCTAATAATTAGTTTCCCAACAATATCTTATAATTTTTAGAACTTTAATTGAACTACAGTTCTATCATAAAGTCATCTCCCTTTCGCTCACTCTAATGGTGCAATTACAAGAGTTTCCTAATGTTTTGCGCTACTCAAATTTTTATTTAGGAAAGAAACAAATTAAAATCACAAAACAAACATTCAACACAAAGGCCGAGCGAAAACCCAAACTATAATAATGTATGAATGCCAAGGGAGATCTACAAACATGAGTCAAATAGCAGTAAACAAAGTAAGAAACAATTGAAAACCTGTCTTACAATAAGAAAACTACATGTTTAGTTTGTATTATTGTCAGATCAGCAAACTTTAATGGCAATAATCGAAAGAAGGGGTATATTGTATAATTACGTGTTATTGATAATAAGAACCAAGTTGTGTTGACCTACTTCCTGCCTGATACCATATGTGGCAAACAACAACTACAAGATGTACTAAATATAGTATATTCTGGTAAAGTGATGAAAGGAGGAGGTAGCAAAGGAAAGATGCTATGAAAATGTTGTAGCAGGATAACGAATAAGACAGTGTGTGTGTGCGCGTGCGTGCGTGCGTGCGTGTGTGTGTGTGTGTGTGTGTGTGTGTGTGTGAGAGAGAGAGAGAGAGAGAGAGAGAGAGAGAGAGAGAGAGAGATTTTTAAAGTAGCTTTAACAATTTTCCAGTCATTTCGCTTCGATGTCTGCAGTGTGGCAGTTTATTTTGATGTTTAGCACTGGCGTGTCCCACCCAGGCGCATTATCCTGACACCAGGCCGACCAGTCCTAACACTAACCTCTTAATGCTGAGCGCCAAACGAGGCACCTATTAGTGCCATTTGTATAAGTCTTTGGTATGATTCGGCCTGAATTCGAATCCGCGACCTCCAGGTCCGAGGCGGACACTCTAACCACATAGGCCACCGGAGAAGTCCGAACAAGAAATAATAATAATAATAATAATAATAATAATAATAATAATAATAACACCACCATCAACAACAACAATAACAACAACAATAATAATAATAGTAATAATTCAGATAAAAAGAGTATTTACTTTGTGTAGATACTGTTGCAAGAATTTCGCAGGATGATTGAGTGGAATTTTTTTTATAAGGTTAGATGTATTCATTTAGGCCAAATTCTCCCGTAAGTTTTCAATATCCAGCATTGTCCCTAACGAATGCGTGCTTTATCGGTCACGCCTGGGTTAGACTCAGTCGGTAAGGTCTGGAGGGACTCAGCTCAATGTCCGATTGAGCTGACGCTGTTTGCTGGTTTGGTTGCGAATGTGGCCCTTTTGGGTATTCATTCTTTTCCTGAAATCAGTGGTTTTGCCATTATCCTGAGTTGGATAATTCTTGCATGTCAGAAGATAGACTACGTTTATGGTTTGACATCCTAACTTCAGATTGATAGTAAATATAACTCCTATCTCCCATACTTTGGAATGATTTGGTCTCCGGTATATGTTTGTCAATTAGGCAGTTTTTGTCTTTGAAACTCTATGTGGCCGAATGTGTGGTCTTATCTGAAATTTGGGACAAGTGAAGCGGAAGCTTTTGTTGGCTTTCTTGGTTTAATATTTTAAGAGGGCTTTTCTATATACGACTCTAATTTCGTTAATATATATATCAACATTTCCCTCTTGGAATACATTGCACCAGGAAACGATTTGTGCATGTTTAGCGTCTAGATGTCAAACAAAAAGTATAATTACACTATTCCTATTGTTTCAATAGCCACAACAATGTACACGAATATTACATTTGCCTTTGTACATTTGCCTTTGCCTTTGTCCATTTGCTTTTGTACACATACGCTCTCACAATGTTAAACCTGTGAACTAATGTTAAATTCCAGTTGTACCCTACGTGGTCCCAATTCAAAATGGCGAACTAATGTTAATTTCTCTTGTACCCCTAAGGTGCCATTTGTAACAATATCTTCCCACAGTACTAACTACGACATAGGTGCAAATATATATTATAAAACCGACATCTAGATCATAGAACTGTAAATCAAACTTTGTGCAGCAGAACGAAATTTGTGTATACGTAGAATAAAGTAATGTCAAGGGGATGATTTACAAATATCGTTTGTACAATAATCAATGACAATTACACCTGTGGAATATTTCTTCATAGCGTATGAGTTAGGTTTATCTGATATAAGTTCCTACAGTATATACATTTCATTCTCGACACGTATTACTGCAAGTACCACACAAAGTAATCAATCGTAAGATAAGACAAGGTTGTTGCTGAAATAAATTAATATACGCATATTGAATGCCCCTGTACATTTATCAGTGTGATGGGTGTGCTAAAAGTCGTTGAAATTTGGTTGTTCAGAAACTCTCTACATCAGGGTTCTCATTACAAGTGCAGATTCGTAAGGGCGGGTACTCAAGGGGTGCGGCACCTCAACTATTAAAGCCTCTATTCCCTAACCGGGCTGGGTTGTTTAATTTTCCATCAGTTCCACTCAAAAGCCCCCTTCCCTGACCTAGGACAATCACATATAATATGCAGTGTTGCATGTACTCAACTTGTAGCACAGAGCTATAGATATCCGACACTTGTGGTGCATGTTGTTTTTTTATTCCTTTTTAGGTGCTAATTGGTCATACTTCAGATAACTGGTGACAGTTACCCAGGTGGACAACCAATATATTGGCTAAAAGACACACCCTTTGATGATTTTTGGACAACCAATATATTTGCTAAAGGACACAACCTTTGATGATTTTGGGACAATGTTGTTAAAATGAAATACCTAAAACAAAATGGCCTAAATTCCTAAAGGGCAGTAAGTAGGTAATTATGTATATCTAGGTGTAGAAATGGAGAGGTTAATCAGTGTAATGAAATATGTTTTGTGGAATTGTTATGTTTCTGTTGAATTGTTATGTTTCTTTGGAACTGTTATGTTTCTGTGGGAATTGTTATGTTTATGTGGGAATTGTTATGTTCCTTTGGAATTGTTATGTTTCTGTGGGAATTGTTATTTTCAGTGGGAATTTTTATGTTTCTGTGGGAATTGTTATGTTTCTGTGGGAACTGTTATGTTTCTAGAGTAGATTTGCAAAGTAGTTTCACATTAATCTCTGTTTTAAATGATGATATAAAATTCGAAAACAAAACTAATAAGCAACCAATGGCAAAACACACAAAGGAAGAGTGCAGAAATAAGTAAAACTAGACTAATATTTTCGTTATTTGAGGCATACATCATTCAATTATATCTATGTAACAGGATGAAACCATATGTTTATTGTGAAATTTGGACATTTAACATAAACTATCTTGATATCAATATCATAAAGGATGTCTGTATATACTGGTGAGTATTGTTTAATCGATAACTTGATTGATTCCCTGAATCATTCATTCATGTCAACACGTCTCAACAGCACTATAAATACTGTAAACTGTTATAATGCTTTGAGATATGTGTGTAGACTTGGATAGGGTAAACTACCACACGTCGACCTACATTGTTTATAGATATATCACGCGCCTCTGTTGTACTGTGGCTTTAGCTGCTATTATTCGAGACAATAAAAAAGGAGAGGTCACCATCTCTGCCTCATATGGATTGTTTAAATGGGCTGTATGCATTAGGAACCCTTTGTTTCTCATGGTGTGCAAAATAATTTATATAAATAAACAAAAATGTTGAATAAATGGTAGCAGCTTTAAGTACGGATACATTTTATATGTGTCTTCACATAGTTTTGTTTCCTTTAATTTTTCATGCTTGCTAGTATGTTCCAACAACCAAAAATAAATGCAAAAAGAAACATCATGTGACGGGTTTCTCTATTTCAAATGCCAAGTTTCCCATAATTTTTCACTTTAAACATAAAGTACACATACAATGGAAAAACAAATTAAATGATCAAAAGTTTCATTAGTTGTCATCGATTTTCTACAACACTGGTATATTATATTAATAATTTCTTATATCGTATAATAAATTATTTCAGGAAGTTTTTCTGCTTAATCTAAATTAGAGAAAAATGGATGCGAAATTTGTCATTTCTTTAACATGAGTTATATAGCCTCTGCCCCAAGCCATTGTAAATAGTTATACTGTTATCAGTTTTGGTTTGCCCTTGTGACCAGAGATTATTCCAGCATGTTAAAGAGCGACTACTTGTCGCGTCTTGTTGACACGTACCGCATGGAATGGTTTCACAGTATGAAAAGCACTTAATTCCAGTGACTTATTTTGGTTTGGTTTTCACTCAGAAGCACAACTTGGTTACTGAGTGTCGAGGCAATTTTAATAACGTACCTTGTCCAAGGACAACACCACGGTTGCCGACCTCGGCTTATCTGTTGGTGGGATTCGAAATCCGCATCCTTTCTGTCACGAGTCTAGTACGCTTTCCACCTACTCAACGCGACTCCGATCCTAGTCAATAAACTAAAGAAAGCTGTAAAAAAAAAAAAATCGTATTCAAACGTTAACTACTAGACTTATTTGAATTGCAAAATAATATTGACACGCAAATCTAAAGCTGTGTGGAAAAATATGAAAAAGACATGCTTCCACAACATAATATTGCTGAAAATTACTTTTTCCTTAACTCTGTTGTGAATCTAAGGAAAAATGTCGGAATCTATATTTGGATTGCATTTTAGCATCATCAGGTCTGACAGCAATAATGCCAAGAACAACAACAGCACTACAAAAATGATGTAAATTGTAACAATACTGCTTACAATTCCACTTAATTACATATTAACTAAAGAGTTCTAGTTTTTCTAATCAATAGCTATGCTCGTTTTACATTAACAATTTTTAGATGTATTCAAAAATTGTCGCCAGCTTGTGATAAAAGAAACAAAACACCAACAACAGTTTTCAAAAAATATAATAATGCGATCTTTGTACATGTTATGTACCTAAATCCATCAAGGTGTTAAAGTTATTTTCAACAGTTTGACATTTTTTAAGTGAGGACTACCAACCAATAAATAGGCAAAATATTCAAAAATGTACATCATGCTACACCGTATCTCAAGGTGTGAATCATGATAGCCATGACAATATAATAATTTAGGGCGTAATGGTGTGTTTATCAAGTCGATAAACATTTATCGTGAACAAAATTGGAAAAGGTAATCAAACAAAAGATATCTACATAGAAAAACGGAAATTTTGAAATAAAAATAAACACACAATCGGGCATAATGTGAAGGAAAAAAAAATCAACAATTATCATTTTTCCCATTTAAAGAAAAAAAGAAAAGAACCGCGATATTGAAGATTTATGAACGAAGCAAAATCAAGAAAACTGTTTAATGAATAGTTTGTAAATGTTCCATTTTATGCAAGGTTTAATATGAAGTGTTTCCACTTACAGGGACAATTTTCACCGCCATGACCCGGCTATTAACTTTGCAACTGTTACAATTATCACTAAATATGGAAGTAAATCCAGACGCCTGGAGTGTCTTTCTTCGAATTTTTATATCAGCAACGTCTTTACCGCGTACCCGTAGCAATGTACACACTGGCTCAGCGTGTCCTAAATTAAGCATATACCGTGTACACCCAGAGAAACGTACATACTGGCGTTGCGTGTCCTGAATTCTGTCTATATCGTATTCACCCGATCGGAGAGAGAGAGAGAGAGAGAGAGAGAGAGAGAGAGAGAGAGAGAGAGAGAGAGACAGACAGACAGACAGACAGACAGACAGACAGAGAGAGAATGGGGGATAAGTTATTATTAAACATAGGTAGGAAAGGATACATAATAATTATAACCATATAACTTCATCATTTTTAGTCATAGTTGGATATACGATAACTAATAGCATCTTCAGCTATTATTATAATTTGATTTCCATTTGTATGACACAACTACCGACCAAAATATTCCGTGACGTGAAATTTACTGCCCTACTAATATTAATTCTAAGTGCTGAGTTCAAATGTCAATCGTGTGGAAAAATAAAACTACTCTCAAAAATACATTATAATCAATGTACATTACATTCTTTCATAGGTGTCTAAATACTTTATAATCAATGTACATTCAATTCTTTCAAAGGTGTCTAAATACGTTATAATCAATGTACATTCAATTCTTGCAAAGGTGTCTAAGTACATTATAATCAATGTACATTCAATTT